>WHYT01017041.1:162895-217621 GCA_009806455.1 Tetrax tetrax
TATCCCTTTGCCATGTACTCGCCTTGCTCTCCGTCCAACATCACAGTGTTAAATATTCTGGCAAATGATGTTTAATAATGCAACCTATTTTTCTGCTAAATAATTCAGTGAGTGAGAATTACCCGGATACTAATGAACTTCCTACTGTTTCAAAATGGTATTGTTTGCTTCTGTTTAAATAAAGCTTCAGATTATGAAGGATTGGCTGTTTGAGCCAAGGGTTCATTTGATAGCATCATTCACAATTTTTTTAATATCAAGGATATTCACCAGGTCAGTGTCTCTGAAGAGCTAGTTATGCATATGACTATAGAACATCTGTTGTATGCTCAGGAAAAAAAAAAAAAAGTGAGTTTGTCTATGGCCCCTCTCTTCACATGGAAATATGTATTTTGGAGTTAGAAGGCTAAGTGTTCTCCTCCAGCTTTTTGCATTATCATAGGGAAGTGGTAGTCATGAGGCCATAGACATAATTCTTTGTGATAGGCATTGGTGGAGAAAACAAAAAAGGCAGTACCATGTATTTTTGTCCACACTGTCTGATGTCAGTGAAGTCTTTCAGTTACCAAACCCAGTAAGTTCCAGGACTACCCTGCAGCCTTCCAGGTCAGAGCTTACAGGGCAGAGGGCTTAATTAGCCAACTCAAGTTTCATTGTCCCTTGATTCCCGAGATTTCATTTCAGAAGGAAAGGATGTGGTGTCTCCTTTTGCCCATATTTTTACAATTTTTTATTCTTTTCTGGTTTTCACCTCTAATTTCCACAGTCTCTTCTCTCTTTTTATTTCATATTCCTTCCCTGCTCCAAATAACTAGTCTGGCAAGCACCAAGATTTTTAAAGAACTTCAGCCACATTAAATGTGTAGAACTGATGGAGGATTTAAAATGAGAAGGTGGGCAAGACCTATCTGGCAGTGTACATATTATTTAATAGTTTAGTGCCAAAACCTCCTGAGATTCATTTGACTGTGTCACAGTCTCAGTTTTCATCTCAAAATAAGTCCATCTGAAGAAATATTGCTGCCCATACTGATGCCTGCGTGTGCAATCTGAAGCAATAGCCGTGAGCAATGCTGATCTGCATCATGAAGCTAATACCTCAAGGAGAGGTGTTCAGTAGCGTCAGGGCTCCCTGACAGCGTTATCAAATGACTCCATGTGCTAGGAGGAGAAAAATGTAAAGACTCTGTTAAACCCTGTAAAACCTTGACTTTTGCGGTAATGACCTCTTTGCCTCCATCAGCCTCTGAAGGGCAAATGGGAATGAACTGTGAGATGGGCGTGAGAAGCCAGGACCACGCAATCTTCATGTCACGCTGTGCCTTGGGCAGAGGCTTGCAATCATCTGACCCTGTCCTCAGCATCTGTTTCCCCGAATTACAAATAGTTCCATTACCATCATGCTGTTTTACTGTCCTACGAATGCAAATTTGCCCTATGACAGAATGAGCCCTACCTCTGATGGAGTAGATTTCGCCATCCCGTATCATGCGTGTGCATTATGCTGCAGGTCCTACGTAAGCCTAAGAAAAACCTTCTGATGTGTACTACTGATTGTTTACATATGTTATCAGAGGGAAAAAAAACAGGAAAGGAAAGCTGGCAGCTCACACTGCCAAGAGACCTGGCAGTGGCTAGAATCACATTTAGATCATTTCCAGTCAATAGGCTTTGTTTTCGTTTTAAAAAAACCCCTTCCTAGAAAGTTGCTGCCGTGTTTTTTTTTCTCTGTTACACTCAGTCCAGAGGAATACTTGCAATGACTCCTGTCCTTACAACCAAACAGAAACTGATGCCAAAAGAGGAAGGAACAATGTGATAATGTTTAGCACCTAGGCATGTTTCTCATCTTCAGGTCAAGCTCTGCAATGGGGCTGAAAAGATGAGTGCTGGAGGACTCCACCTGCCTGCATCTAGGGGTTGCCTGTACCAGAGGGAATGTTTCCTTGGCCAGCTAAGCCCGCCCTCACGGCTCTTCTGAAGCCAAAATATTAGAAGGAATAGATACCAAAGAAAGTTTAATTAGAGTCTAGCTCAAATTTTTTCAGTTGTGTTTAAGTCTGTGTTGTATCAGCTGATCTGTGCCCATTCATGTGTATGGGCAACACTGGGAAACTTTATGAGCGTGAAATAAAAGTTGCAAACTCACGTCAGCATCTGAAGTACTACAATCGCAGCTAGTCCAGGCCCAAGCTTCGGGAGTCCTTGGCTATCAATACAAAACTGTTCTCATAAGGTTAAACATCTGGGGACTGAAGACTGCCGTTTTTTAAAGTGCTGACTCGTTTTCAAGTAACAGTCATGATATTAACTCGGCCTGAAGCCATACAACCTAAGCAAAAATAAAATGTAAACTTCAGTATCAGCATAAATATTAGACATTCATACTAGCATAATCCAGAGAGAAATAAAAAAAAAAAGAAGTTCAAGTGCAAGTAATGAAGTATTAAAGAGTTCTAGCATGAAGTCTGAGTGAGAAGATGCAGTGTTATTAGCATCAGCATTTCTTTTGACATCTTCATCACCAGGAGCACAAGGATGGCAGCTGTCATGCTGCCGTGGAAGTAGGGCAGTGAAAAATTCACTTCATGTCCAGTGTCAGATTCCAGACGCAAAACCAAAACACAAGGATTATCTTCTGTTATCGTAAGCATGTAGGAAAGCGACAAAAGCTATCTGCTTTTGATATCTAAATGAAACACGAGACTAAAGTTAGGGTCCTACTCTTACTATGTCATCCCTAGACAAGGGAGGACCAAAGAGCACCTATTAGATGCTGAAGTTGCCTACGTGTTACAGTGCATGCTACTTCCCTCTGCCCTGCACCTTCTCGAGATATGGTGATGTCAGAGAGTCTGACTGTTAGGTCACATGCTCCAGTACACCCATGCAAGACAAAAAGTTATCAATGATACAGGAAAAACTAAGTAATGCTTGTAGGCTGAGATGTCAGAGAGATGATGAAAACCATAGCTGAAAAGGAAACAAAAAAAAAATGATGCTATTCAGTTGGAACTTGGTGGGAAACTACCAGATTCTACTCTGTTTTTCTTGTGAGACGGACAAAGACGTTTTCTCCTAAAGACTGACAGTGGTAGGACATTAGCATGCAGAAATTTAATATCTGGAGGTATTCCAGACCGACAGAAGTGGAAAAGAAAATAACCTTGAAATATATTGACTTTGGTGCCCAAATCTTCATCCAAAAGACCTAATCCTGATCTGAGCTACTTCAGATGGCAACAATCATTGGTGCCAGACTCCTCAACATGCCCTTGCCAACGAACTTGTTACAGGTTTGGGGGTAGGGGGACAGGTTGGATGAGCTGATTCTGGCTGACGACATCCTAGTTCCCTGTTGCAGGCTTACTGGGAATATTTTTGAGATTAGCTCTTCTGCAAGAATGTCTGACTCCTTTGCATGAGAAGACCGAAAGAGGCCCAACACTGTTAATCATTTTACAGAAAAGCTGTCATGCACCTTCATTTGACACTCGTGACTCCTGCACATGTTAGACAGGCTCTGGCTCAGAGCCAGCACATGGTAGTGGCAGCGGGAACTCCTTGCCATTAGTTTCTTTAATTCACTGTTCCCCTTGCAGATCTGAAAAGAGATGAATCAAAAATAATTGCTTGCCTAAAAGGTAATACTGACTTGTTCATTAAACCCTGTTGGGGCACTGGGTGCAGGCACTTGAATGATCTGGAAAATATGAAAAGAACTTGGCTGGGGAACAAAAACAGAGCTGATACGTGGTAATAGCAAAAACAGAAGTAGAAGCTATATAATACTGGCAAATTCCTATTGAATGCCTCTTTGTCTTGCTTTAAAGAAACACAGAGAAGCACTCAAGATGTACAGATAACTAGCCAGTGTTCCTCACTGCAGAGCTCAAGGAAAGAAGGAAATGCTTCAAGGGTTAGTTCCTGGCTATATGGAGTATTGCTGGACTGAACACAGTCAGCTAGAGTTCATCCTGATAGTCCCACAAACCATTTTATCACAAAAATGTACAGTAATCAGTAAGAAGCAGCCAGTCTTTTCCCACCACTTTGTAGGCATATGGGGAAGGAGACACTACAGCGTGGGGTTCACACTACATGTTAATAACGAGCTTGATCCATGTCTTTAAAAATCTATCTTGTGGAAAGGGGGAAAAAAGGAACTATGATGGCATGTGAACTTCAGCTCTTCCTCTTGCCTACTAGTTATTTGTTCTGCTTCCAAGGGCAATGTTTCTTGCATATTTGTTCATATACCGTACCGAAGAAATAAAGATGAGTCCCTAAACTGAAGGATGTTACGTTCTGTAATGTCTTTGCGTCTGCCTCCGCTGCTACATTACCAGCTGGGGAGAGACTCTCAAGGTGTCAGTCCTGCTTCACAGGCTAACACCAGCTCAGTGCAGACAAAATGTCTGCTGTTTACAGAAGTATGAAATCAGAAGCACCAGAGTATTATTATACCTTCAGAGAAACTGATAGTGGCTACTTTCAGAGATGAGAGTATTGGCTTAGTGTTCAACCAAGACCCACAAGAGTGCAGTTTTAGCATCTGTTTTCTATTTATGCCAATCTGGGTCTTAAATTGAATCACTGTATTCCAATGTGTTGTTTCATAATGTTTTTGATATAGAGCTGTCATTGCCTCAGTGTAAGGATACAACTGTATCATCTTAAAAAACTACATGTGTTGTGCACCAACTTACTTCTTCACAGTTTAGATTCAGGAGTACAAGCACTCTTCAGTTTGTATTCAGTTCCCAGGACAAAGTGCAGACCTGTTTTAATTGGGTCCTTTGAACACTAATATTGAAAAAAAAATAATTACAGTGGTAGTAAAGTCAAAGGCAAAGTGACCCATTGAGGTTTCTGGTTCAGGCAAGTTCTCACACCGTTGTCCTTCTACTAGTTCACTTCCAGGTGACACATGATGTATAGATAGTTGTTAAAGTGCTATGACCCAGTTATAAGAAAGAAGATCCCAGTCTTGGCCTCAGTGAGATAATTAAGATGAGTAGGAAGAGGTTTTATCCTATTTTGTAGGGTTAACAGCCATGGCATGACAGGAAATGCCTCTTCTGGCATTCGAGAGACGCATTCACTAACTCTGAAATTATGATTCAGTCTTTGTTCAGTCTGAGGCATTTGTATTTTTGTCTTACACATTGTATCCCTGTGACGAGGAGGAAGCATTGATTCAGAGGTCAGCACATTGGGTTAAAAAAAAAATAAAGTTACAAAATTTTTCTACAAAACTGTCAAACATGAAGTGCTTTCTCCTGGTCCGGGTGGGCTGCAGTGGCATTGCTGTGAGGTCTCCATTTAGGAACGCACGCTCCTAGAGCCCACAGGTCCAGAACAGCCCTCTGCACAAGCAGTCCTAGGGCCAGGGGCTGGGAGAGTTTGGGGATCCTACTTAAGCCAAGAGCAAGGAAGCCTTGGAACCTCTGGCTTTAACTTTATTTTGGCCTCCATCTCTGTAGTAGTCAGCTTTCAATCCCCACTTGAGCCAAAATTTGCCTGCCTGCCAGGCATCCTGCCACGGAGGAGACTGCAGAGGTTCATTGCTAATTCAGACTGAGCTGGGCCGAGGGTCCCAGGGTTTCCAGGCTCCCAGTCCAACTGGCTTTCTAGACTCCCCAAGCCCACCTGGAGTCTCAAAGCCATGACAGATTCCTTTTGATTTCACTACTGCTTACCCTGACTAGTAACTGCTTTTTCAAAACTGCTGCTGTGATCCCTGGAGAGCACCTTTCCTTCTGGAAATTTTGTGTGTTGGCATTTCCAGAATTATTTTTTTCAATTTGCCTGCTCAATGGGAAATTTCACGGGCTTTTTTTCCCTCTAATCTGCACATAAACAAGTTTCAAAATTGTCAGCCTCACCTCTGTGCCTGGGAAGATCATGGCACAGATCCTCCTTGAAGCTGTGCTGAGGCACATGGAGGGCAAGGAGGTGGTTCAAGACAGCCAGCATGACTTCACCAAGAGCAAGTCCTGCCTGACCAACCTGGTGACTTTCTATGATGGAGTGACTACATCAGTGGACAAGATTACAGATGTCATCTACCTGGACTTCTGTAAGACTTTTGACATGGCCCCCACAATATCCTTCTCTCTAAATTGAAGACATATGGATTCGATGGGTGGACTGTTAGATGGATGAGGAATTGGTTGGATGATCACATCCAGAGGGTAGTGGTCAACGGCTCGATGTTCAGATGGAGGTTGATGACAAGTGGTGTCCTTCAAGGGTTTATACTGGGACCAGTACTGTTTCATATCTTCATCAATGACATAGTGGGACTGAGTGCACCTCAGCAAGTTTGCAGATGACACCAAGCTGAGTGATGCGGTTGACACGCCTAAGGGAAGAGATGGCATCCAGAAGGACCTGAACAAGCTCGAAAAGTGGGTCCATGCGAACCTCATGAGGTTTAATAAGACCAAGTGGAAGATCCTGCACCAGGATTGGAGCAAGCCCCAGTATCAATACAGGCTGGGAAATGAAGGGATTAAGAGCAGCCTGCCGAGAAAGACTCAGGGGTACTGGTGGATGAAAAACTGGACATGAGCCATCAGTGTGTGCTCACAGCCCAGAAGGCCAACCGTACGCTGGGCTGTATCACAAGAAGTGTGGCTAGTTAGGTTGAAGGAGGTGATTCTGCCCCTCTACTCTGCTTTCATGAGATCCTTTTCATGAATACTGTGTCGAGCTCTGGAGCTCTCAGCGCAGGAAAGACATGGACCTGTTGGAGCTAGTCCAGAGGAGGGCCACAGAAATAGAGGGCTGGAGCACCTCTTCTACGAAGAGAGGCTGAGAGAGTTGGCGCTGTTCAGTCTGGAGAAGAGAAGGCTCTGGGGAGCTCTGCAGCCTTTCAGCACTTAAAGGGGGCCTATGAGAAAAATGAGGACAAACTTTTTAGCAGGGCCTGTAGTGATAGGGCAAGGGGTAATGATTTTAAACTAAAAGAGGATAGATTTACACTAGACATAAGGAAGAAATGTTTTATGATGAGAGTGGTGAAGCACTGGAACGGGTTGCCCAGAGAGGTGATGGGAGACCCATCCTTTGAGAAATTCAAGGCCAAGTTGGACGGGGCTCTCAGCAACCTGATCTGGTTGAAGGTGTCCCTGCTCCTTGCAGAGGGGTTGGACTAGATGACCTTTAAAGGTCCCTTCCAACCCTAATAATTCTATGATTCTATGATGTCTACCTTTGCCTTTCATACCTTCAGATATTCTGGGGTTTGGCCACCTCCAGTGTAAATGTTGATATTTAAATCCCAATAAAACCTAATAGCTTCAAAGGGAGAGACTCTCAAAATGCAGCAGATTGCACAGGATTACCCTAGCAGAGGGAAAGGCAGAGCTCTGCTGACAAGGTCCAGCTTCTTTATGTTTAAAATTTGAGAAGCTTCACCCCATGAAGGGATTGTAGCCAGGTTCTTTGGTTTTATATATTCTTTACACTGAACAAGAACCGGGAATTCAGAAGAGTAATTTTTGCTCCCTCTGCAACTCTGGTAAGATCTCTGCCCAGTTGCAGAACCATTGCTAACCTTTGTGAAGACAGCAGCTGTAATTTTTAACGCTCGCCTTTGTGGGTTGTTTTGTAAAATATCTCATTTTAAGGATGACAAACAAGCACCTAATCACTCATGAAAAGAAAAAAAAAGTTTAATGTCGATGCATAAGGAAAAGTCCATAGCTTCCTAATTCTTAAGCTTCCTGTGCTCCTTCGGCTGAACAATATAGAATTGTGTTGAGGAGGAAAGCACGTTTCCAGTGGTACCTGTCTGAGCTTGGGATTACACCGTTATTTATGGATATACCTAAATGCAGTTTTAGAAGGCTCCAACGCTGACATTTGCCTGAACATCTAGTCGTGCCTTAATTTTAGTAATGGTTTTATCTACCTTCTGCAGTTAACAATGTGTATTTTTAGATGATTCTGGGGTACTATGGTTTCCAAACCAGGAAGCCCCTGCAGCCATTGTGCTGAGTCAGATGAACAGGAAAAAGAGATCATAGCATCACTGCTTTGTAACTACCATATCTCTCTGCAGGGCTTCTGAAAAAAAATTCAATAACTTCCTGCTTTAGCAGGAAACTTCCTGTTGTTTATATAATCATCTCTGTCATCTAATGCAAGGTGTCGAGTTTTTAACTGAAATATCAAGTAGTATACCTTCATGAAGCTGAACAAATTATCATTGCCGTTGCTTCATGCTGATCGGCACTACTAGGAGTGGCCTGAACAGAAAAGCAAAATGAGGAAGTTTTGAGATGACTATTTTCTGCTAGAAGTTCTTGTTCTTTTTATATTAGAAGGAATTTTTTTTTGCGGAAGGGAAGAGTCTTTTACATAATGCGCCTTCAACATGCTCTATGTGCTTTCAGCTCTCTATTTTGCCTCCAACTGAGCCTTCAGGAACAGAGCCTTTAACCTTGCAGATATTTAAAGCTTCAAGGCTGTAAGCAAGACATGATAGAATATGATTTCTTTTCAGCATTGAGGTAGAAGAGAACAGTGTGGTACTTGGCACTGTGAGATGATGGGGCTAAAAATTAGCAGACTTCTTTTTTTTGCCTCTTCAATATTTTAATTTTCTTGGCAAGTGTGTCTTCATTATATATTAGAACTCCCATCCCTGTATCGTCAGTAGAGTAAAGGCTATTACAGAGTGTTTGGAGTAGCAGAACAGAAAGTGTAGTGTGGGTGCTCTTACTGCAAAGCAATTCCACTGCCACAGACTGCATCCGAATTTACAAAGGTACAAGCAGGGAAATGGGCAATCTGGCTCCGCAGGCAAAGCACTGTTTTACTGGTGCGGAACGAAGGAATCCAGAACCCCAAGAAAGAGCAACCAGCAGGTGTCTGTGCTGTGACTTTTCTTTAGGGTATGAAGGTATGAACACAAACAAAAATATTTCTCTTGGTCTGTACTACAGCCATAGGAGTTTTGCTCATCAGAAACAGCTGTGTACAGACAGGTTCCTGTAGTTCTAAGTGATAAGAAGAAGAGTATCAAAAAGCCCTGCACAAGTGTGTTTCCTGCAAAACTCTGTGTGCTCTCTTCCCTCTCCCTTGGCAGCAATAGATGGAACAAACTTTTCCAACTTACAAAGGTTCAGTAGGCTTTTCTGCACGCCGTTTTCATTGCCTCTCCCAACTGTGTTGGCTTTTGAGGTAAGAAAGACTGGTTTAATTTTTCAGATCTGCTAGGATTTGGCCTGCATGTTTTATTTTCCCTTTCCTGTGTTATTGCAGACTTGCGCCCTTCTTGCTTACTTACTGATTGGCAGCCAGATAATGACACTCAAGAACTGATTTTTTGTTGGTTTTTTTTTTAGGAATATTTTTCTTTCCAGAGTAGAAAAACCAAAGGCAGTGAAATTGAGTTTAAAAGTTTACCATTCAGAAGCATTGGTTTTATTCAGAATGGCTTTCAATTTTCTCACTTTAAACTACAAACAACCAGAACTGTTATAACAACAATGGTGTCATAACAAGTCCCAGATTTGTTCATTGTTGTCCAGCCTGCTTTTAATTGTCTGGGTGTTATAAAAGTAAATGCAAAAGTTTTGAATTAGCAGCATTTAAAAATCTATGCAAATCTGGAACTAATAAGGCTTGTACTGAATATTAGTTCTAGAAAGGAAGGCCATTTCAAAATATATTCCTGTTAACTTAACTTCATTAAGTTTTGGCCTGAGTTGACTGTGTACAGAACTGAGGGACATTACGTATGACGTTAAGAGAAAAGCCAAGCCCAGAACTCAAGAGGAAGGACAATGCTAGGTGTGATCAGGGAAACAGATGCCTGATAATGTAAGAGTGGTGAAGACGTTGCAACCATATTGCTGTAAAACAACACACGAACAGAACAAAGGCCCCAAACAGATGGGGTAGATGTACTGTCAACAACTGTGTGTGAGGGAAAGTACCGCTAATTCTGATTGCAGAAGAGAAGGAAAAAAAAACCCATGTGAATTTGTGCAGCCACCTGCCATTAACGAACCTAAAGTCAACTGAAAGTTACTGTGTAGCTAGACAGACAGAAGATTACTAAAAGTATTAAAATAAAACAGCTGACCTTTCCTACTACAGCTACAGATATAAGGCATAAAGTGAAAGAATAATCAGGGAGAATTTGAACCTAGTAATCATTAGATCAATAAAAAAGAATTTGTTTAGGACAACTGGGAACTTAAGAATGTAAAAGCAAGCACAAAAGTTATGTTTTGGCCAGGAATGTCTGGACAGGGAAAATAATTTTTTTTTTTTCTAATGTCAGCAGAAAACTTTGTCTAAATGTCAGCAGTAAGAGGAAAATGTGAAATCGTCAGCAAAAAGAAACATTTATCATTCCTGAACTTCCATGTCACCTATGGCAACTTCTGGGAACAAGCTTTTCTGCAGGGAATATTATGAATATTTATTGGCAATAGATTTCAAATATTTTTAAACATCTCCCTGAAAACAAAATATGTCATTGAATGTCCACTCCAGAATGGCCTTCTCTATCTGAGAGGAGAAAAAAGTGAACAGTATACCTACTTTTAAGCAAGATCCAGAAAGATTTTCAAAAAAGCAAAGGTTCATGAGGGTAGGGTTTTCTAGTTTTGCTGTACAGACACAGTTGATCCTAAAATGCTGAACAAATGAACCCAATGTAGCCTTATAAATCATTGTTCATTGCAGTGAAGCAGTTATGCAGAAGCCCTTTAAAAAACCCTGAATCAAATAAGAACAGGTAGAGAAAATTCATAATAGGTTATTAGCAGATAAATGTGGGCAGGGCACTGTAGCCACACTCTGGTATGTACCCAGTCCACTGCCCCTTCCCAGGTCCCACAGGTCCAACTGGCTTATAGCAGCTTACAGCTGTAAGGGCTGAAAAACAACAGCAGCATCTCCTCATCACTTTCAAGCGTGTGAAACTTTCAGGCGAGGCCACCACAATACAAACCACTCAATCTGTGAGGCAGCATATGTAACCACAGCAGCAGACTGGATTGTCCCTTGTCAAGCAGGCTGGCCTTCAGAGCCCTCTCCTCATGCCCCTTCCGACCAGTTCAGAGTAGGAGCGTGTCCTCCCAGCTGACCCTTCTCCACTAAGTATTTGGTGGTGGTGTATCCAAGGTGCTGCTGGGAGCTTTTCGTGGCACTACGCCCTACTCCTCATTTTGTGGGATGGGTCAGAGTTCTGGGCTGAGGTTGATAGAAAGTGCCTACGTTGTTGTGAGGGAAGGCTGGCTCTGCTGGTGAGGTAGAGGAAGAGGTCCTTATCTTTGCTTGCCATAAAGCCAGAACAAGTTATACCTAATAAAGAAAAGACGATTGACCTTGCAGGTAAGGACTAGGGGTAAGTAGGTATTTATCTGCCTACCAACATTGGAGTGAGATGCTCAGGCTACACTTGATGGAGTTTAATAAGGCAGCACCTAGGGACAAGGGGGTTTCTTTGAGAAAATGGTTTGGGGTTTGGGTTTGGTTTTTTTTTTCTAAATTGTGACACTAGCTGCATGAAATGTATGTCTTACCACAAAGTCTATGCCAGGATTATGAAACCCAAAATTTAAAAGCATATCTTAAGAAAGACCATAATAATGCACAATTTCTGGAAGAACTAGACCTATCCTCTATGAGTGTTCATCAGTAAACAGCACAGATTCTTATTTTTTCTGCTTAGAAGAAGACCTGAAGGACTCTCAGAACATCTAAAAAGACAATGCCGTTTTTGTATTTTTGTACCAAATTCCCACTCTGTAACATGCTACGTTATTCATCTTACATCCTGATTACCAGATACCAGACTATATAATCTATCGTATTATTTTTTAGGGAGAAGACTTCAAAAAGCTAAGTGAAACTAATACAATTTGTGTTTATTTATACAACCATTCCTTTTTACAAAAAATACCCCTAATTTTTAAGCAGACAGTAAGAAAATGGCACAGTCCTCAGTCACATCCAGGATTACCAAGTAACATACTCAGTAAGGGGGAATTTAAGCCACTGCTATCTGTTGTGTCACGAGATAGAAACTTTAAGTCCCATGCGTGCAGAGGCACAAAGAGGAACTGCTACGATCCTTTAGACTGTCTTGAGCCACTGAAATGATAAAAATGAGGAGAAGGCAGCACTATCTCTGTTCAGCACAACGAATAACCAGATTTTTTAGGTTTTTTTAGGAGTGAGTTAACACTGGAAATTATAATTTGTTCCAACCACTGCACCCTCAGGCTAGGAAAGCAAAAATCCTAGATCTAAGGTAAAAGCAAAGCAGGACCCTCAGAGTACCATATAATCCTGTTAAAAATCAGATGTCTGAGCTATGAAAATAAACCAAGTTTTACCATTCAATGTCTAAGCAAGAGCAGGCCATCATTACCTAAATGGCCTGCCAAAGCTAGATAGCAGTATGCCCTAATATTTTAAGAACACCTTGACAGTGCTATTTAGAACACAGATTATTACTCAAAACTTTCAAAAATGCAGCTCCCACTGCAGCTGAAGATTAGTTGAAAACCTGGCTTTTTGCCATACAGCCTACCTGTCTATATGTTATCTAAAGCTCCTATAGGGTATCACAAAATGAAGCCCAGCTTCTGGAATATAATCCTTGACTGGAATTGTGCAAATCTCTTGCTAAGAGAAATAAACTTTTGCATTGCCTTTTCTAGGTTTTTGTAGTTCTGGATGTATTATTACCATGGAAAATTCAGGAATATTTGACTGGTTCTGTTAAAGAAACATCTTAAGGAAAAGGTTAAATAAATCTCATGCCTACAGAATGATTCAGTGGATTTACAATTGTAAAACCCAAGCTCATGGAATTTTGAACCCAACACAATTTTTATTTTGCTGTATTGGAAGAGCAGACATTTTATCGGCATATAGGAGATGCTGCAAATTTCATTTAATCATACTGCATAATTCTCTTTTAAATTTCAGTGATCCAGAAAAATCTGAAGTGCCATTTTTGATAGAAGATTTGTGAAGTACCTTTTTGTGTACATGTATCACATGCACATGCATGTGTGCATGCACCCATGTTCTCTTTGCTGTCATTTCACCATTAGGTTCTATATAAATCTGAGGAGGTTCTTTGGATAATTTCTGATGGCTCAGAATATCCACTGAGGCTGAGAGCAAGCCAGAGTTTCTGGAAACCTAAATCCTCTCATTTTAATAGTTTTGAAAATCCTTGGCATTTAGCTTTGAACTTTAACCAAGAAAAGTTATATCTTATAAACAATGGCATTTGTTGATTGGATGAAGGACTAGATCAATATTGATTTTGGCAACTTGTTTTGGCTGGGTTTGCCTGAAGAAATATGCTGGTTGTGGTGTTAAAAAGTTATGTCAGTTCCTCAACATGTGCCTCTTTTTCTTGGAGCATTGCCTGAAAATTAGTTTCCAGAGTTACTTCCAGAAGTTAACCTAGAGGCTGGCCTCCTCAGCAAAGGAAGCTACACAAAAAATACTGGAATATAATCTATTATTGTGAGCTAACAACAGCCGCCTTCTGAGCTATCACCATGTATGAAATAAAGCCACTCAAGAAGAAAGATTAAAGACATAAAACAATGGGGGATTTTTGTTTCACAGAAGTGCTAAAGCATAGGATTCAATTCTGATTTCCATTGAGTCTGATTTACACTGTTCTTGCAATTTAGAAGGAGCTGTAAAGTAAATAAGTAGAATGATAGCAACAAGATTTTAGGCATATGGGAATTATCTGGTTGACATACAGCAAAATAGGAGCCATATGATTTCCATGAATCAGTTCCTGATTCAAGACCAGTGCTATGGATGAACAAAACTATATCTTTTACAGAAATCGTGCCATTTTCATTTCAAAGTTTCCACTGAGACAGAATCTACTGCAAACTGATAGATTGCTACAATTGGCATCACAATTTAAATTTTCATCTCATTTTGATTTGAATTTTTCTCATTTCAGTTTCCAACTGTTTGAGCCTCTGGTGAGACTGCTACAGGAGATGCTTTGAATGTGACTGTCTACCTACCTATACATCTATCTACCTACCTGTCTCCCATTTGCTGTATATGCTGTTAGTTCACATATCTTTCTTCTCTCATGGTGCTTAGCCCTCTGATGTATTTCCAGAAAGCAATCATATCACATCTCAGCCTTTCTTTTGCTATGATAAACAAGACAAGCTCCTTCATGCCTACTCTACAAGAGCAATTTTCCCCATTTCATCCCAATGCCTGCTCTACCCATGTGCAAGTTTGAATTCTCAAACATGAGTGAACAGACTTTCCAGATAACATCTTACCAACCGTCTTGGCAAATAGCATTAATATTTTCCCATTTTAAAAAATAACTTCCTCACCTGATTCATCCTGAGATTACTTGTCCCTTTTTGCATTCAGGTCACTTTGTTCCTCTGACTGCATCCTGTGGCTGACTACCCTTTTTGGCTTGGGTTTTTTTTTTTGTTTTAATTGTGCCCTGATGAGGAACACCACTTTATAACAGAAATTCATGGTTTTTGACCCAGAGGATGGAATTAATCTCCTCTGTCTTCAGGCACTTTCAGAAAGTGATTTAGTCTGTCCTGAGAGAGGAGATCAGGACAGGTGGGATAAATGAGCAGCAATTTGCTTCCATTTCTGTATGTTGAATAGAGATGCCTTGAAAACTGCTATAGTGGAAAGTATTTCGTCAACACATTCTTTGAATACAGTATGGCATTCCCCCTCCCCTAGAAAAGAACTGAACCGCTTACTGAACATTTCTAGATTTTCTGTATTATTTCTAGTTTTCCTCTAATAATGGCTAAGTACATTGTTTCTGGCCCTCTCTAGTCGTTACTTTTGGCCCTTGATTTTATATATAGATATATTTAAAGTTATAATTAATGTATTTGTGATGTCGGGGAATCATCCCTAACCTCCTTCTACCTAGAACCAAGGATATTTTCTTAATTTTTAACATCCAAATTATTTCTTAAAGCAATACAAAGGAGACAAAACAGCCCCCACTACTAAGAATGTAAAAAGTAATATATCCTTTTTGAAGATATATATAGAAAACTTCTCCAATTAACTGTCCTCTATTAAATGTCTTCACTTTCACTTTAGCATCAAGTCTATTTTTATGAAAAAATGTGCTGTTTCAATTTTTTTTACTGTTGTAAATTATTGCTAATGAAAAATGGGTTATGAATCATGTTATAAAAAATAAGTTGATGTTAATCTATAATAATTTAAGGGTCTTGCACTTGTAGATTATTTCATTTATAATAACCTGTGAAATGACATACTAATTCAATAAATTTTATCTTTTTCCCCAGTATCATGATGAACAATATTTCTGTGTGTAAGCTAGGTTTGCATCAAACTAAAACTGAGGAATTTGTGCACTGTATGTGTATCTGCCTTTATAATTTTCATTGAGCAACTTTTTCCAGAAAAAAATTGTTTTACAAACAAATATACCAGCTGCACATAGAATTATTTTATTCAATAAAGAATGCAGATAGCACTGAGGTATGAAATGGTATGATGGTGTATGTCAGTTTAGGCAAGAGGTGGATTTCAGGTGCAATTTAATTATGGGTTGGAATTTGACCTGTTGAAAGTTACTCTTCCAAAAACCAATGGAGAATACTTAATAGCAATAAATATTCTGTAATTGGTTTTGCTTAGTTTTCCCTTAATATGGAGAATATAGTTTTGGAAGCCTGCTTTACCCTACATTAGGACAACCAGAGTAAAGTGATACATCAGTAGAACTGTGGCCATAGAATTTCTTTAAAGATTTTGTGTTTTACTTTTTCCATTTTCCAAAGGTTCTTTCGTTATTCCAGAAAACCTTTTCAGTATACGCTCAGTTAAATATAAGTTTTTCATCACCAAATCTAATAAATTCAAGAAAAGAAGATAAAATGTTCTAAAGGAAGTGGTCCTCTTTCTTTACTGTACAAGAAAATTTTCAGCCAGTTTGATAAGCTCAGCACTTCCTGCAGTCAACGGGAGTCTGCTGCCTGAGTTTTGATCAATCCTAGTTTTGATGGCAGGATCTGATATCAGTTTGAAGTGGTATGTCATAGAAAATTCTTTAACATTTAAGTTTGGCTAGAGATCTGAAATTCTGTAACCCTCTTTTACCTGAAATGCTGATTCTGAATTACCATGAGAGCAGAAGTAATTTCCTTGTTGCTCCAGAATTCGTCAGACATTTGTGGGAGCAAGCAGTATCATGGGATTTCTGTGTCTCTGCCTCTGACCCTACTTGATCAAGTTCAATGATCAGAGCACCCAAAAATAATTAAAAAAAAAAAGTTATTTCTCAAAGGGCCAAAATGAGATTTATTTCTCTTTTGCTCCTGTTTGCTCAATCTTAATACATGTTAAAAAAACTGCTTTACCAGGCCCAGTCTGTGATACTAAAATCAAGCCAGACTTCTTGAGAATCGCTCAGCAATGCACAGGTGACCTGTCAGCCATATAGCCATTATCTTGCCTGGCTTCTTCTCTAATGCCCAGTGCATTTGATGCAATAGTCCTTGCCGCTGAGGCTGAAAATTGTTTCTTCCACAATGAGCATGACTTGCAGACTCTCCCCTGATTTAACGCCTACCTAATACATAGGTTGAGCTCCTTTGAGTCTTCGTACATCCTCCAGTTCTTTAACCATTGCGATGGATCATGTTTGAGTTATCTCCAACTTTTTGAGATCATTCTTGCATGGTAAAAACAAGAACTGCACTATTCTAGAAGCTGTAGAAGCAACGCCAAGTACAGAAGCTCTTAGCCAACTCAATTGCTTGTCTTCTCAGGCTGGTGTTTTACATACTCAATTCTGCCACTTAGCTGCACCCTCCTGCTAAGAGGCAAAAAATAATCAATGAGATTATCAGTCATCTCTGAGATCCCCATCAAAGGCCCACAAGTATGAGATATAGGTTCCTCAGCTGTGCAAAAGCCATGTCGACCCGCACACCCATATGCCAGGCCACAATTCAGTGAGATTTCGATGCTCGCTGTCTCCCCTCCAGCTCCTGGGAGGAACTTGTGGGCAGGCAGGAGTCAACAGACAGTTCAGCTGTGTCTTTGATTTGGACAACTAGGAAACAGCCACCACTAGTGCTTCACAGCACATACCTGCTGTACAATTTAAACATACCGAGGGAGACATTCAGACTCTGTTTAGAGGCCCAAAACTGTAGCCATATGGCTCACAGACAGAAAACTGCTAGAAATACAGATTAAAAACAGTCTCTTCACCTTCCAATATGAGATCTCTCAAAACTAGGCTTGAAGGGCAGGCAAAATGTAACTGATTTCAATAAAAATGACATAGTTCTGCTTCTTTCTAGCACCAGGCAGAGATCATTTAATTAAAGCTTCTTATATCAAGTCCTCTTTTCAGGAAAATGTATTGCTAAAAGAGCTAATATGAAGTGGGACAGAGGCAGAGTAATGGTGCAGAAAGTTTTAAGAGTCTGTTTAAATAAGCACTTACAAGACTTTCATTGGATCTGCTTTACAGTACCAGCATGTGATTTTCTTGCGGCGCTTTGACCTCCTGAGCTACAGGATCGACAGTCTCCTACTCTATCCCCATCCATCTGTATCTCTCTGGCTTCTGGGCTGGGCTCTTATTTTTAGCTTGAAGTGGAAAAAGGAAGTTATTCAGATGTTTCATCTGAAATTCACTAACTCTACGTAAAAGAGTAGACTTCCTGGTTCATATATGGAGCAGGTCATATTCCTCTTTCACTATGACTCTTAGATCTGTGATATAACCTTCACAAACCCACTGCAGAGAAATTCAGACAGATTTTAGAGAAGTCCTTTACTTTTGCTAAATCTAAAAGGGCAAAGACTCGCTTTTAAAGTCTGAAATTTTGCTTTAAAAGTGATCTTAGTAAAGAAGGAAAATGAGTCAGTAACGTGGAACATATATTATGTGTGAGACATCTTACCCACGCAAGGGGAGAGGGGACACGGAGAGGAGTTTTGCCTGCACTTTCAACAGCCTCAGAAGGCTTCATTCTCCTTACCTTGCAGGACAGCAGATTTGTTTGTCTACGAAAACAGTCACTATGGTAGCCAGGCTTCTAACTGAGCGTGCTACTCAACTACATCCTTCTGTCTAGTATGACTGCTTTGAGTGGCATTGCCAGTGTGATCTACCAACAGAAATATAGTAAGTGGTCAAGGGAAAATCATCTGAGTTTCAGGATAGGTTTTAACATAGGGTGCCTCCCATCTCACATCATGCTGTGGTGGCAGCAGAAAAAGGAAGTGGCTGGAAAGCTTTTGACCCAGCCAGCTTTCTGCTGCACTCGAGGCCTTCCATAACTCACAGAGCCCCAGCATCAGCTCTGTGATAACTCTGTCTCTCCCTTTTTTCACCATCCCTCTGGACTGTTGCACTCTCCCACCATGAATGTGACTAATAGGAGGGAGAGAGGATAAAAGCAGGACTGTGGATAAAATGATGAAATCACATGCCCAATTGGCATTGATCAGGATCAAAATTCATGAAGTTGTCAGAAAGAGAGAACTGAGATACTAGACAGGTCTACTACCCTTTACAAGAAACGCCCACATGCTTTTCTGACTTCTAATTTTTTCCCCTTTACATGTGTGCAAGGCAGGAGGAGGCTATTGCTGCTTTCCTTTTATACCCAAAGAACTGAGACTCAGTGGTTATCATTAAATAGCCTAGTGTAGGAAAACATAAATCTACCTAACTTCATCATGTAGCAGCAAAGCAGGCACTGGGAAAGCAACAGCCATGCTTGCTTGCCTAGTCAGCCCTGCTGGAAAGTGACCTGTGCCTTGCTAATGAGATTATCCTGCTTCCAGAAACCAGGATTGCTCATTCAAGGACTATCTTTTAGGATCTGAAATTTGGCTTTAGAAATTATCTTGGTATGAAAAAGTTCAGAGTTAGCTTGATCATCCCTGCATGGAAAGGTACCCAAAGGAACTGGATGGATCATCCTAAAAGTACTGAAGACTTTCAGAAGGCGTCGGGGCAGAGCAAGCACTTGTACCCACATCGGTTGCCAAACTAACCCCCAACCAATGAAACGTGTGCTGTGCTGTCAGCGGCTATGGAGACTCTCGCTCACATGAAAAAGCTTTGACTTGGGCTCCTCAGTATGTCAATGGTTCCACTGAAATTACACCGCTGTTTTCATAAGCTATTTATTTCCTGTGAATACCTTGGAAAAGTTCTTAGAAGAGACTTAAATGAAGACAGTATTGTAACTTGGCAAGTTCACTTCAAAATTCATTAGTGCTCATTTTCTGTTTCCCTTTGCGGAGCTCTGGTGCCTGTCATCAATAGGCAAGGGGAGCGATGGGGGCTATTTTGTTTTATTCAGATTCTACAGAGGAAAGTCCTATTGGCTTCAGTGTTTGGCCATAAAAAATTATTGAATTTCCCTTAGGAAGCTGCAACTTTAAAATATTCTGTGCTGATGCGTTTTTAAGTCTGCCCAGATGTAAAATGTTTACATGAATTAACTTCACTTTTTGAGTACCTGGGACAGAAAGATTTCCTAATTAAAGAAGATATATTCTGTATGAGTCTTTTCTGTCTATTGTGATTCAATCCATATGATCGATCTATTTTCCTTATGTCATGGATGGCAGAGATCATTCAACTGTGGTGATTTAACACAGTGCCATGATGTGTTTGTACAGAAACACTGCACAAGGGAGATTCCAAAGGGATTTTAGCAACCCCCTTCTAATGCAGGAATTTTGAATAACATTACTTGACCATAGGCAAAAGAATTTCCTTTTGGCAGTTTTTCTCTCCAAAGAAAACACAAAAAGTGGAAGTTAGATAGTACTGTTAGAGTTTTGTTGCAACCAGAGAAAAAGTGGTGTTCACAACAGCATGGATAGAGCAGCAGCTGAGAGACAGCTCCTCTGCTGGACCTTCATTTGCTCAGTTTCTTTCCTGGGTTCAGGTCTTCATGCAGCTGATGCCTCCCTTGGACCATGGCTGCATATCCTGCTTCCTTTTCTTAGAATCCTCTATATCATTGGGAGTTTTGGAGGGCAGAGAGCAAGCAATGAGTCAATGTTGAGATTTTTCTGTTTTAAGTGTTAGTTACTAAGGAGATGCTTGGAAATATTAGGGTTTGCTCTGAGTGAAACTCTAATGGAAATAAAAAGGTGAAGACTGAACAATCCTGTCAAAAAACCCACAAGTGAAAAAAGCCACGCATACTTCCCCTTGGCTGCAACCTGAATGGTGTAGGAAGCACCAGAACACAGCAGATCTGTTTCATGCACTCACTAGAGCCAGGGTAAAATGTTAATATTTTCATAGAAAACATTTCAAAATAATCTCCCTCTGCAACAGCTTTTGGGTTCAAAGTTTCTTTGGCTTGTGTTCTTTTCCTTTGCTCTCCTTCCATTTTATCTTTACTGGTGA
Organism: Tetrax tetrax; assembly: GCA_009806455.1. Taxonomy (NCBI): domain Eukaryota; kingdom Metazoa; phylum Chordata; class Aves; order Otidiformes; family Otididae; genus Tetrax; species Tetrax tetrax. The sequence goes on from WHYT01017041.1 coordinate 183,348, forward strand.
AATAAAAAAGGGCAGAAAGATGGTAAGTGATCTAGATAGCTCAGTACATGGGTAAGTATCTTGCAGTGACAGGGTAGTAAATATGCCTTGAGGAAATCAGGCCTGTTGAACTGAAATTTCATTTTCAAAGGTTTCCTTCCATACGCCCACCATGGTTCAGACTCACACTTCAGTTCCAGTGAGTGGCATGCCATGCTAAAGGCATTTACGCAGTCATGCACAAGGTAGCTTATGGCACAGTGTGACACTATCTGCTGTCCAGCTGAGAGAATATGTATTCCTGCTCCATTGCAAACGCAGGACAGAATAATCTCTAAACAGTCCATTTATTCTTTTGATTGCCATTTGTCACCTGTTGATATTGACTTATAACTTTGTCTTATTTTCATTTACTTCTCCTTAATGCTGCACATGGACAAAGCAGCAGTAGATACTTGAACAGTTTCCAATTTTCATTAACAGTTCTCATGTTAAGTTTCTGTTCCTAATTAACTACACCCAGAACTGCTTTAGGCTTTGGAGAACTGGCTCGATCTTTTCCTTTAATCTTTTCATGCAGTATTCTGATTGCATAAGGTAACAAAATCATAGAGCACTCCTTTCTCTGTTAGACTGAGCTCCTATTTTAAGTCATTCCCTCCTGGGTGCAAGGCTTTCTGTACTTAAAAGTTGGCTCTTATTTTTAGTGTCTCTTAAAGAGAGTTCAGCATGAGATACCCACCAAATCCAAATTGAAGTCACACATGATTTTGTTTCTTCTTCTTAATACCACCAAGCAGATGTCCCAGGCACTTGCATAAAATGACCAGGTGGTCTTTCAAAAGGTGGTCACTAGTTCCTTTTCAGAATTTCGCAGATGTGAGCTGTGTGTGTAGATAAGGCCTGGCGCTCGCGAGGCCTCTTCAGCACTGGCAGACCAGGCTCTGCCCACTGCAACGTGCAACACCTCCTCACCCTGCTCCACTTGCCCAGACCAAGCTGCTGCCACAGACGCTCACGTTCCGGTCATGAGACCCACCTCATGGCATTGAAGCCATACTAATTAGGTTTTATTAATGGTACACATGGTAGCACTCAGTAGAGGAGAAAGAGGGTTTTTGAAATGTGATTTAATATGAGTAATTGAACTGGAGAATCATGCAGAGAAGTGGAGCTGGAAGGGAAGCCAGCATATCTCGGGGAACACAGGCATGACTCAGAGTCACAGGACCTTGGATGCTCAAAGTTCTAGCATGTAAAACTAGATATGAAAGGACTACTGCATCTCCTTATTTTTGGGCCATTGCTAAAGGCATTTACGCAAAACAAAAGCAGAGTCCTTTTCTCCTTCTATTTCTTCCAAGATTGCTGCTAGAGAAAGAAAAAAAGTACTCTGGGCCATTTTTTATGGTAGCTTCTCCATCACCTACATGAAACACAGATTAACTAAAAACCATGCAGCTTACAAAATACCAGTTTTCTGCCTCTCAGAATGAAATGTAATTTGTAACAGGGTAGTCCTTTGCACCATGAAGAGGTAATATGCACTAGAGGGTGACTATTTCCATTTCAGAACCGAGGCAAACAGTGTAATAAAACCCAGGATTAAACTTCAAAGAACATGAGACAACTTTGAAAAAAAGAAAATTTCTTAGCCGAAGACTTTCTAGTCTATGTTTGGACTACCATTTAAATGTCTAATAAAATTTTTGCCGTAAGCCTGCTTCCCTCCTTCTTCCTTCCCCGCTTCTCCTAGTGCTGCAAATTACAGAAGCAAAAAGAGGAAATCTGATGATGACGTTTTTCCAACTGTAGGACAATTTTGCTTAGTGTTCCCTGCAGTGTTCTTTGCAAAAATGTTCTCATTTCTTACTCCCTTTATATGTGACAGTAGGAAGAAATGATTGCTACAAGACTCAGTGTGCCCAAGCTAGTTTTCGTCCAGAGAACAAAGCCAACATGAAGGCTGAGGACCCAATTCCACAGCTTTTAGCCAGATTTCCAGGTAGTTCCCAGTGCCCAGGCTGAACCCTGTGCCGCCGCAGAATCACTCCTGTGAATACTGGATACACTGCCTAGGGCATAGCTGGCATCTTAGAACTGATTCTGTTGAGAATACTGTCTGAACATATCAAGTTATTTCTGTTTATTATGTATCTTTAAGGAGACAGGCACATAGCACAATGACACTTCCATAGTTATTTCTGCCAGATGGTCTCAAGACATTTTGCAAGGCATATTTGTGAGAGGAATACACCTTTAGAAACTGGCAATCCACGATCCTAGAAGCCTCAGGATTGCTGGCATATCAGCATTCAGCAGACAATATCATGTTTTTTAGAAGACAATGAAAAAATTCTTGTAAAATAATAGTTTATTTATTTTTAAAGGCAAGTAATAGTGGCTAAGTCACTGGACCAAATCAGCTAATCCAAAACTAACAAGATAAGTTGCATGAACACATCAATGTCCAAATAACAAAATTCTCTCTTTGCCTATTATATAGGCATTTATAAAGTCGGGAAAGAGTATAGACAAAAAGGCTGAAGAAGTTCAGAGAAAAATGCTTGCTGAATAAAGTGAAGAGATTACATCTGAGAAATGAGAGGAATGGCCCCAAGTTGATGAGCAGGAAATTTGGCCTACTTGATGAACAACAAGAGGATAACCTTTTTTTGCTTATTCCGCTTTTCTGTCTATAATTTGACACCAAGAGGGCTGAAAGGAGTGAGATTTACCTTTGTGGCACAAAATGTCCGTGTCTGCTTGGACCTGAGGGTTCTTTATGGCATTGTTGGACATTAATTCTCCTAATGCTAAGAGATGATGCGGGCAGACAGAGTTGATGGGAAGGATCCAAAAGAAAACTCCGTTTCTACTAGCTTCTCTTAACTTCTGAAGAATATCCAGCATGCGAGGCTCAGGTTCCTGTTCCCAGCCTCTCCCTCCGATCTCCTTTTCCTTCTCCAGTTCAGTTAATCTTTCTCTATTCTTGCCATCTGTTTAGTTAGCCTGTCCTAAATTGTTTCTTTTGCAACACTGCTGCAAGCCTGCAACCAGCAAGATAACCAAGAACACTGCCTTTGACAGCCCAACATGAGTGCAAATTTGCCCGATCTCAGAGTGGCTGATAAGGCTTTCTGCTACTTTTTTTCTTTCTCTAGCAGCAATCTTGGAAGAAATAGAAGGAGAAAATGACTCTGCTTTTGTTTCGCACTTCTCCCTCTCCTCTTAATTTTTTTGTCTTGTATTGTCCTCAAGAAGCTAGGAGTCAGTTTTAAGTAAGAATAACAAAATCACCTTTTTTTTTACTGTTCCACCAAATGGACAGTTAACACCATAAAAGATTCAGAACAAGGAAATGAAGGAATCTTCACAAGAACTTGCTACAGCAAAATTGAAAGGGAAAAAGAAGGAGGGCTAACTCCTTTTCCTTCTTTGCCTAATTTTCAAAAAATATCCGTGTAATTATTAATGGTGACTGTCAGCATGCCGTAAAAGAGAGGATCACCTGTGAACCTCTATGCCCAATAGTTTCGTTGAAAAGAACTCAGAGCAAATGTGCCTCCCCTACCTCTGCCTTCTTTAGTGATGCCTGTTCATCTCATTGCTATAACCAGTACATGTGGCACAATTTCCGCTTCAGCCTTAATATGATATTTAGAAAGGCAGTTAAATGCTCTGGCATCTTTGTAAGAAGATTTCACACCTTCAGATTGTCCACGATGAAGGGGACAGGACTTCTTAGCCACTAAGTTCTTCTCCTTAATCATTTTATGGCAATGGAAATTTGGCTGTATTTTGGAAATACCTCTTTCAAACAGGTTCCCTTGAGTCTATTTCTTTTTAGATAATACTACTTTTTAGTTCCTTTTTCATTGCGTTCAGCAGATGACAAAGCATAGCAAGGAAGACTGACTGAAAAAAATGGAATTCTGTTTCATTAAACTGCATCTAACTCCAAAATTTGTTTCTGTATGCATGCAAATGCAATCCATGACCTTTCCACTGAAAACAAAGCATAACTCTGAGACAAAGCCCCCAGAGAAGGTTCATAGTGGCTGCACTCCCCAGAAAAGGGTGAGAGCCCTCTGGAGAGCTTTTGCTAACCAGACTGAGGTTGGAAAGTTGGTTTTCCACACCTGGGAGAAAGCCAAGGCCTTTCTCTTAGCTTGATCATCTAGAGAAGCTATTTTGCCAAATTTTGGTGAACTGACATTTCAATGTTTGAATGCTGCAACAAAATGACATTTTCTGACAAAAAAAAAAGATTTGTCAAAAGATTCCTAATGTTTTATAGTTGAGTGCGCAAATAATGTTCTCTGTACAATTCATTATTGTATAAACTTTTTTGAAAAGAAGCAGCCCTCTAATTTTTTCTCTCATCTTCTGCACTGAAAACAGCATTCCAGTCTCAATGCTTAAGAACTGAGTCTTTTATCTCACAACTTTCACAACACAACTGTAGTAAAATAAATTGACAGAACAACAGTTAATAAAACTGAACTCTACAGTAAACCCAACTCATAAACAAAAATTAGACTCACTTTTTTTCTGAACTCTTGTGTTTTTCTGCAGTATTACATGTAGGGTTTCATATGCATTACTTAGCATGGACAAATAATAATTAAAAAAAAGCAAATAACTGAGCACTAGGTGAAGCTTGAGCCAGAGACAATAAAGGGAGTTTTTATTGCAGCTGAACTGGTAAAGTAGCCTGTTCACCTCTGAGAGCTGAAAATGTACCCTCAAGTGTACTGTGACATACTTTAACCAGCATGAAGTGGAACTGCCAGTAAAAGTATAGCTCTTACCCTTGAAGCAGTTTATAATTGTCTTTCCAACCTTCATCTCTTTTCTATATAGTCCCTTCCACACAAAACACAGGACAGCTTTAGCTGAGCTTCTCCCTTGATCTTGTTCACCGTGAGGTCTCCCAAGCATATGCAACGGGAAAAAAGGATGGAGCAGAACTGGGAATGAATGAGCAGCTGGAGATGAACAGAACAAAGTTTTTTATTCTGATGGCAACGCCAGTTTAAGCAGGATTATGGCATTTGCTGCTACCAGGTAGTTTCTCCATATAAGGCCGTCAAAAGCTGTGAATTTTCCTATAAAGGTTGGGATATGGGGAGACCTATTTTTTATGTCAATTGTCCCTCTACGTTTTCAGTACAACAGAAAGGAAGCATATTTGGACCATCCTGAGAAAACCCATTTTTCTGAAATGTAGCAGAAGGGCATGAACTCTTTGGTGGCTGCTTGGCATCTCCCAGGCCTGGGCTGTATTATATCAAAGGTAACATGTCTGGCACACACAATGGCGGTGTGTGATGTGCAGCTTAACACTGGATTTCACTATCCCATCACAATTGGAAGATTCACATACCTAGTATTTCTCCAGCTATTGGGAGTGGGAGCTACATGCTTAAATTCCTCAGTTGAAAAAAAAAACAGATTATTTTATTGACTAAACAGCATTCTTCCTCCAAAAAAATACATAGACATAAATGCAGATGAACTGTTAAGTAATTTCCAATAGTTTGAAATACATTCATACCATGCTTGTATACTTTTTTTCACCGGGATACATTTTGTACTCATTAAGAAAGATATTATTCCATTTAAGTCAATTGGGGCTTTTCTGGTGTATCTTAGAACAGAACTGGAGCCAAGATATGTATCTTACTCAGTTCATTAGACTCTCCAATGCTGTAGATTAAATAAGCAAGTATGTCACTAAGTCTGTTCAGCATTAAAATGATACAAAATGTATTTTTCTTCTTCCAGTGAAATAGTTTTCTTCAAATCTGAACCAGATGGAAACACAGTGAGTTATCTGAGATGAGCTCATCTGGACTTCTGAGTGGAATGTCCGACATTTGGTAACACATCTTGAGATGTGAGTTAGGGTCTGAACGGGGAAAATTTTATCATCTTATGTTTACTCTTGTGGATAGGCTCATTAGCTTCAATGCACAACAAGTAAAATAACTGACACACACACAGAGCATGCAGGATATGCTTCTGCATAAAATCTCTCAAATGTTTTTCACACTCCCAAAGAAAATTGTCCCCTAAAAGTCCAGCAAACACGGTAAGTGGAAACTCAGCATCAAAGTTCATTAAGAAATCTGGAGCAGCTCTTTTATTTCTATGTCTTCCACTAAACTTGCTTTAGCTATGTTTGTGTGGGAGATTAGTATTTCTGGGGACACACTGACTTGTAAGTCTTTTACAGGACCAAGCGTACTGCTGCCATTTGACTTATTATAAAAAAGCAGGTATCTAAATTATTCCTTTTTATACTTATGGAAAAATTATGAGGGGCATTTACAAATGTTAAGTGGCAGATATTAAATCCTGTTGCTCACAGGATTGAAAACAAATGGTTCCAATGAGAACTTGTTCCTGCACGGCAATGCTACCAGGAACTACGTAGGTTTCAGCTGTCGAGTCATTGTCAGGTACGCTGAATGCTGCCGTGAAGCTGCTGGTGTTGAGAAGTACCTGTCCTTTATTAACCCAATCAGGCTAATCTTGCCTCACTGATTTCAGGAGAGCTTTGCCATTAAATTCACTGATGCTGAAATTTTACCTTTTCTGAAGAGCCTGAATACAAAATGTGTTGAGCTCCCAAATCTTCATCAAGTAAATGAGACCTGGAAGTACCTTCTCCACATTATGCACATCCGATTTTCAGACAGTCTGGTGACAGCTGCTTCAGGCTAATTTACCAGGCTTCCTGATAAGATAAATTAGCATAAGTGGAACTCCTCTCCGTGAGAATTAAGCTGCTTCTAATATTTAGACTGAACAGGTTTGGGTCTTTGCACTGCATTGAACTGGAGCCAGCATACTTTTAATGTAGAACTCTCCTGACTCCCATGAGCAAGTTGGAAGTATCTATTCTGTGGCAATGAAGAACAGAAAATCTGTATATCTCAGAGAGGTTTAGCACCCATCTGCCTGAAAATTTCTATAAACTCTACCATAGGTTTTTGCTGTTGGGTGGGGTTGTTTTTATCTTTTGTTGTTTGGGGTTTTTTTTAACACTTCTTTTCAGAGTCCTAGAATTAGGACAGAACAGCAAACATCAGAGAAATTCAAACAGAAAGATTTCTAATCACAATGGCTTGACTTTATTCCTCCTATGACTCCACTGCAGTTCAATAAGTATTTTTTATTTATTCTTTCCCTCTTTTGGAAGAAAAACAGTGAAAATAGCTGCATTTAAACAAACTTCAGGCTCATAAGATAGCTCTCTATGCTGAAGAATTCAGAGTTTTTGTGGTTTGTTTTTTTAATCAAAATCAGAGACACGAGATCTGCTTTGTATTGGCTAAATTCCAGTTTATTCCTCTTGCCTAATATTTCCTCTGGCTGGCCCTGCATCTTGAGCCATGTGTAGCCAGGAGGAATCACCAGGCGTGGGGATGGATGTTAGTGGAATTTAAAGTGACTAAATCTGGGCCTTGGTGCCTTCATTTTGTGACTTTCTTTTATGATATCCCTGAAATGTTTGACAGAGGCCTAGAAGTTTGCAGACCAAGATCTAGATTATTACTTGAACAGCAAAAGATGAAACAGAACATTCTGAAACAGGAATGAATTTACATATGTACTCAAAGCTGAATTTATCCAGCAGAAATGTCTCTGTAGGACTTAACAGACACCAGAAAGAATGAAAAATAGTGGGATTTAAAAAAAAAAAAAGCATCATACTTACTGGAGCTGTGGACATTCTCTGGATAATTAGTTACATATGTTTTGGTTGTGCCCTAGGGTAAAATAAGTTCTGGGATGAGGTAATAAATAAATTAAATGTGGTTTTGGAAATAGTTATCCCTAACTACCCAAAATGTCCACTGCTAGAAGAATTTGGATGCAGCCGACTTTGGAAATCTGAAAGGACCACAGAAACAATTTTTATAAGAGCAACAATACTGCAAAGAAGACACCACAAAAACTGAAGTCAGCACAATCTTGAATGCTACTGATTGATGCACTGAGCTAATCTAATTGATGCATTTTGGAAGATTTGTTTGAATAAGCTAGGTAATTTGGAAATGAGGTATGTAATAATGCACCCCCACATAAAGTCATCAGTTATTACAGCACTAACTGAAATACTAGCTGCATCTCTTTTTCACATGGATGAATTCTATAAATACTGAATTGCTTTCCACTGCTACTACCGTTTTTTTCTCTTTTTCATTTTTTAGAGTGGAAAATGTAAATACAGCTCAGCTTCACTTATGTCGTATGTTCATTTACTACTGTTATTCAGTCTTGCTTGCAGTCCTTCTAGAGCAAACTTGTTTTAACTGTTATGGGTTAGATCCAGGTGAGATCCTGTCCTGCCCCTGTGATGACATACAGAACCTGCTTGACTCGCCACCCTGAGAAGACAGATTTTAAGTCCTTGACTAATCATCAATCTTGTAGTTGGGGCTAATTTCCATTTTCAGTGGAAAAGACAGATTTCAAGAATTTGACAATATGCTGGGGCTTTATTTGGTCTTGTCAGGGCAAGGAGCTACCAGTAAATTTACCCACTAAGGTGGGTAAATTTACCCTCCTGAGGTTTTGGTAAATTGCATCATTTCCTTCTCACAAGATGGCTAATTAGCTATTAGCTTTACAACTTTTTAATCAAATTTTCCAGAGGACTTCATAGAGATCTCACTATTTTAATCATATTCTTGGGTTGGACAACAAAATAGTAACACTTAGTCTACGGGATCAAACTAATTTCTACATGTCTTTGCTGTAAAGTCAGCTATTCAGTTGTTTGACTTCATTGTAGCTTTTCTCATTCCTCCTCCATTAGATGTAGGACAACTCTGGGCTGCCAGCTCCATAAGAAGAGCCTCTAAAGTAAGAAGGACTCTCCCAGTTGGAAATAGCAATCAGGAACTTCTGAATTTGGTGTATGTTCCAAATACCTCTTCAGCGTTTTGTTAAACAAATGGACAAATCAAGGCCATGGTAGCTTACCTCTCCTGCCCCTTTGTGTCATTTTAAGCCTCAGCCCAGTCAGAGGTAATGGAAAATTCAAATTACTCAAACACCCAAAGTATTGTACTCAAGGACTAGACTTCAGTCTCTTCTTAGTCAATCCTCATCTCTGAATTCTTCCGTCAGCAAATTTTAAGAATTTAGTGAAAAGATAAAAATACAAATTAACCTCCACATTCTGTCTTGCTGTTCTCCTTCTTTTTGCATTTAGAATAAAATTTCTCTTTTTAACTTAGAACAAAAGAAAGGGATGCTAGCATTTCACACCTTTAAACCATTGTCAAGTGCTAAAGAGTAAAGGGAGAACCCAGAAACCCAGAAAAAATAAATAAATCAAAATTCTGGAATGTTATAAACTGTTGTTTTTTTCTCATCCTGAAAAACTCAGAACAACTACAAAATTGTAAAAAAACAATTTAAAACATTTTATTAAAGGAATTATTTCCAGAAAGGTATTGGAATTTTCAAGGTACCCCTGTAAAAGACATAAGTCTTCAGATTGCCACTGACTTCTATTGTATATCTAGATGTTCCTTTTTCCCCATTATGCTGGTCTAAATAATCTGCTCAGTCTCTGCTCTCTAAGAGACAACCAGGCATCTTATTCTTAGAAATCCACATGTAAAATTATACACAACTACCAATTGCCCCTCACAAGAAGCCATACGACATCAGTTCCATTTCTGGTATCTGGCATATATTCATTTTTAAAAACCAGAAAATTACGAAAGTACTGAATTTACCAAGTTTCCCATACCTGATAAATACGTGAAAATAATGCAATGACCAGCAATGGATCTAGTCTTTTAATCTGTATTTTGCCTTAGGTGACTATCAGCAGAAGAATTCTTGAGATGCATAATGGCCAGATCTTCAGTTCCCTGCCATTCATTTGCCATTCGTGTTACAGGTTGCTTGATCTCTGTTTCTCAACTCATCATCCATGAAACAGAATTATTTCCTTGATATGTACCTCCTGATTACTTCTCTTGCAATGTCTCTTTGCTGATAGCCTCACTTTTCTAGCCTCCCAAGCTTCTAATAGGTTTTTCTTTTTTCACTGGTCCCCAATTGCGATATATTCAAGTACCCACAGTAACACTTCTGCAAGCTAGAAACTAATGAATCAAAGAGGAAGAAACTGTCCCCTTAACATCACTCAGATTGGATGCCTCACTGCTGAGTTCCTAGCTTTTCTTCCTAGATGTGAAATTATTTGGAGTGACTAATGGATTTAAAAAATCAGTATGAATATTGACTTTGGGCATGAAAGCTAATACAGGGTACTTGTGCAACGACCTGAAACCTAATTTATATGGACCATCATATTACCATAGAGAATACCCAGTCTGTGTTTATTAACACAACCAGAACTTCTGAAGAAGTTGTGTTCATTTTCTGTTAGGAAGGTTCTCCTCAGAAGATCTTCTAGTGCTTTTGTCCAGAATCAGGCTTACAGTAATAGCCATATCTAAATAACATCCCACTAGATACTTTCAGAATGACCTTTACCCGAAAGCAGTATTAAGAAAATTCATCATTTTCAAAGGAGAACAAGGACTGCACCTACCTCAGAAGGCTACAGATCAGTGCATGAACGTAATCTGAGAAATACTGCTGGTTGCCTGGCCTGTTCCTGTACTCTTCCCACAGTGCCTGAAGTTGATCACTGTTCCTGGTGGATTTTCCTCCAAAAGTAATGGGCCTTAGACAGTCTCTAACAAAGCTTAACACCCTCTCCCCATGACCTCACAGCAAAGTATGTGAGCAAAAGAAAACCTGGGTTGAAAACAAACAATGATGGGGGACAACAAATGGAAGAAAGGGAGAGACTTCATGGTCATAGGTTAGAAATGAAAAAACAGTATTTGAAGATGGAAGGAGACAACAGAGGACCCTTCCAAGGGTCCCTAAAACCAAACAAGGAGCTGGTGGATGCTGTGCAGCAGTGCTCTGCTGAGAGGTGTGACAGATGAGAGAATGGAAATAGGCTCAGGTCCCTGAGATCCCCATCAGGCATCACCTCGTGAAGCTGCAACATAGAAGCTGAAGCACAGCAGAGGAAACTGATGGGGAACTGTCCTACAACCTGGTGGGTCTTGGGTTGACGCGTATAAATTAAAAGGCAAAGGGAAAACTGAAACCAAAACCTAATTAAGAGGTTTTGAAGGAGCCTTAAGAGGGACTGCTGTGGTGAACTCAATATGCTTGTACATCGTGGTTTTCCAGTTGCCACAGAAAGGACATGTCAAGGGACCCACACAAGTTGCAAAGTAGCCCGTATCCTCATGATACAAGCACTTCCACATTCCAAGATATAGGCTAAATCTAAAACAGTTGTATCAGCAACTTTATTTTCTCAACTGAATTTAGCAACATATTTTGTCCAAAGCCATTGAAAATCATCTTTTTATAGCAGTCACCAGCTATGTTCTATCAGCCTATTTCTGAAATGTATTCAAGAGTGTTACAGAAATATGAGGTATTGTGGGTAAGGTAATCTGGACTCTGCACATAAGTGGGTGGTCACAAAGCACACATAGTCAGTGACTAAAGCTAGGTTAGAGTTAAGCAGTTTTTTACAGGATTGCACTTGACAGTGGCAGAATGGAAATAATCTTAATCACATAAGTAGAACAAGTACCATTCATTCACTTCTTGCCGTAATGGTAGTCAATGCTTGTAGACCATACTCCAAAATCCTATGTTCTGAGCAGCAGCAATTTGGAGTAATAAGACTGGTAGAACTTAAATAAATTAGGATCCATACCTACTAGATATAGGGCTAGGCATTGCATCATTCTTAATATATTAAAAGTTAATACTCATCTTGACTTTTTACAATATCAAATGTAGGACTTTACCACAACTAATTTGTTTGGCAAGCAGAGAGCTGCTGCTGCAGTTGCACCACCAGACTGGCATTCAGGAGATGCAGGGTTAGCCACACGTTTCCTGTGTGACTTCTTATAAATTGCTTAATCTCTGTTTCTCAACTCATCATCCATGAAACAGAATTATTTCCTTGCGCCACAGGAATGTGTATTAAAACACATGTATTAATGAGCAGGTACAATGGTGACACAAACTGTATAGGATGGCACTTAGGAAAATGTCAGTATTAATTGAAACTAACAGTGAAAGCTCTGTATTCATACCTGTAATTTATTCCTAACTTCAGCCCACTCTATGATTTCTGCAAACTTATGCTAATACCTCACTGGTAAATTTTTAAATTTTCTGCTTAATTCCCTAGAGAACATTGCAAAAATACAGTATTTATCTAGATAGTATTCTACCAGAATAATGTTTTTACTACTTCTTCTAACATGTTCTGGCTAAAACACATGAAAAAAATTCAAAGTAGAAGATCATCAAAGACTATTTACATGAGAAATGAAGTATCATATGAGAAAACAATCCCACAAAACTTTGTCTCCTTCAACAATTTTTGCCAGTGATAAAAGTACTGTTGAAAATTTGTCCAATGTGAAATTCAGGTATATTAGAGATGAAACTGCGCATCATTTGATAGGTAGAAAACATGCAATAGATCATAGCAATGCCAGCTTTAGGACCTTTGATTAAACAATGCTCTGATTACGTCTTGAATACATTGGAGCAACTTTCTTAATGGCAGGTGAGGGAAATGGGGAGGGGAAGAGTGAGGGATGATGTAAGATTGCACAATTCCTCCACACGGAGTGAATCTGCTCTAGCACTGAGGAACCATTTGAGGAAGCTGGGAAAGGAGAAGGGTGTGGCTGGTGAAACCGTGTCTCTCAGAGCCATAACCACATGTTTAAAATAGCATTGAAAAATACACTCCAGACCATCTTTGTTGTTTTTTAGTGAGGAAGCTTTGTACACAACTCCTTTAAAACAAGCAGGACAGAGGGAAAAACAGGAGCCATCAGGGACATAAAGCATATTCTTAATTTCCACACTCCTCTCTCTTCTAGGCAAGAAGAGCTCTCAAAGTCAAGACTCTATGTAGACTCTTGCCTAACTGAAGTATCCTCTCTAATGATGCATAGTGACAGAAAATATTTATTATCAATTCCATAGAAGATGAAAGAATAAAACCAGGGAAAATACTCATTTTCATATCAAAAAGAAATGTGTGGGCTTATACATCTTGAGTATAGATAGGTCACAGTAAGGAGAAACATAGCATTCTGGTAAAATGAGTTTCCACTTCATTTTTATTGAAGAAAAATATTTCATTTAGACAAGGCAAGAGATTTTCCAGTACTAAGGAAATAACAAAGAAACCATACAACTAAAAGCAGTAACTTCACTAAAGGTCTCTTTCTAACGAGTTATTTAAAGGGAGGGGAAGTAGACATGGAACCACCACAATCATAGCTACCATTTGAATTTGACAAAATGCTTCAGGGGACAGTAAAATGATAGAATGAAAACAAAAGAGATCCTCAAAGTGATCCACCTCAAAGCAGGTCAAAAGGTCCTTACGACACTTCATGCTAGCCTCTATTTCAAAATGGTTCAGAAGGCCCTTTTAGGAGGGCAGCAGTCCCATGTCTAGCAGGCTGCGCCAGTTCTGAGTAGCCACGCAAGAAACTTATTTCCCACTTGTGTAATTGCTTCTTTTTTTTTTTTTTTTATTTACACTGAGGAGTGATGCCAAGGCACGTACCGTGACATGACACTGGGATTTGAGGTTTTCATTGCATCGAGACAGTGCACTTGTTTTATCAGTTACTAAGACAAGTGGAGTCCTTAATAAACAGGTACAAGACAGCACATCAAACAACCAAAAAATATTTTCATGCTTTGTCTCAATGTTGTAGATCTTTCTGTATTGGATATGGTATTCACATCCTTAAAATTGCTGGGAGAGGGCCTGAGTTGTCTCACTGAGGTCTCACAGACTATCAGTCACTTAAATTCTCAGCTGAATTCATCAGCCTTATCACTGTCTCCTGAATGCTGCCTCAGGGTTATATGAGCAGGTCATTCCCTGAAAAGCTGCTCTTTCGTGAAGGTCTGTAAGGCAAAATTTACAGAATCAGGGAATCAGAGAATGGTTGGGGTTGGAAGGGATCAACAGAGGTCATCAGGTCCAACTGCCCTGCTCAAGCAGGGCCACCTAGGGCCAGTTGCCCAGGACCATGTCCAGACGATGTTTGAATATCTCCAAGGAAGGAGACACCACCACCTCTCTGGGCAACCTGTGTCAGTGCTTGGTCACCCACACAGTGAAACAGTGTTCCCTGACATTCAGAGGGTTTGTGACTGCTTGTGCCTGTTGCCTCTGGTCGTGTCAGTGGACAGCACTGAAAAGAGCCTGGCTTGAACCTCTTTGCATCCTCTATTCAGGTATTTATATATATTGATGAGATCCCCATAAGCCTTCTATTCTCCATGCTGAACAGTCCCAGCTCTTTCAGCCTTTCCTCGTAGAAGAGATGCTCCTGTTCTTTCATCAAATTCATGGTCCTTCACTGGACTTTCTCCAAGAGAGGTTTTACAATAAACCCCCTCATAATTGGCCAAGCTGAGGAAAGACTATTTATTTCTTGCTTTCCAAGAAAGAAGCAATAGCCAACACCAGCCATGTCTAAGAAAGTGTCATAACTTTGTTCTTACAACATATGGCACTCTCTCAATCTCCTACCTTCCAGTTTTGCACACTCTGAGATCTTTTGTAGAGGAAAACTTAGCTAATTTCAGACCTGAATGGACTTCATTGTGATCAAATAAGCTTTTCTGAACTTTTGAATATTTTGGCAAACTTAACTTGGCTAATTAACATTGCTTTCATCTGAGGCGCTGGCATCCCACGCAGCAGCAAGGGTAGGTCACAGTTTTTCCCTCTGGTGCTGGGGTGGCTCATGATGTGTGCCTGCTGTGACGTGCTGGGGCAGCAGTCACATGCACGGAGAGGCGCCTTCCCACCTTGCTCTTCCCACCTGTGACGCAAACACCTTCGGCTCTGCGACTTGCTGCACCGGGTTCTCAGGCACCATAAGTGTGCAGCTGTTTGAGATCCACTCTGTAGCAAGATATCCACTCACTTTCACCCCTGGGGAAATGGTAGCAGGTCAGGTCCAGCCTCTTCCTCTGACTGCCCTGGGCCACCTCTCTACAACACCATGGGGAAAGGTGCAGCATGATCCAGGTGAGAGTCAAACAAGTGGGCAGGACCAGGTCTGGGCAGAGTTATTCCTACTTTGGATCCCCAAAGCCATTCTGCTGCATTTGCACACTGTTGGGTCGAAGCTATTAAGCACAGGTTTCAGTTGGAGATGTGAAAGACTGCAAAAAGCTCCTGGAAAAAGTGTGAAATCTCCTTCACATGAAGTTTACGATGACAAGTTAAAAATGACCTGTCAGGAAGGTTGTATGGATACCTGATGCTGCATCAATGCTGAGCAGTTTCAAGTCCAAGTTTTTTCCACCCTGCCATTTCTACAATATCTAGCTAAGAGCTTCCTTTCTGCACTGGGAGTCAGTTCTTATGTTGAAATTATCCAGCCACAGCTTCTTTATTGCACAGCCATGTGTAGGCCAGTTGAACCTGAATAATACCACTGCTAGCACTAGTGCTTCTAGTTACTCCTGACTTGTTTCATATGGGCAGCACACAACAGGATGGCATCAGGCCCCCAGGCTCATGCAGCAATCCCAAACCACCACCACCACCTTGGTGATGTTGCTTGAGCCTACACTCTCCTTCTCACAGGGAGAATTACCTTAAAGAGGCCATTTCAGCCCTCTTGCACCTGTTTCACATTTGCCTTGATTTATTGATCACGCATCAAAGTGCAGGAAGGAAATATTTTCATACTACTTTGTAATATTTTCATATCACTGTGTAAGTTTTTATGTGTATTGATGTGCTATTACAGAAAACGTAGCTCTTGTTGAAGAGCTCACAACTACTTCTGGCCTGGTAATCAGACTGACCGATAAGAGGAGGAGAGAGAGTCTACCAGATGCTCCAGAATACTTCTGAAGACTGATGGCAAATATATATATGTATATATATATATATTCAGCTGACTTTAGATTAATTAAAACTGCAGTTAATAAACAGTGAATGACTTTATGCTGAATGTTGCTGCCAGTTACTTCATTTAACCGTGCTCACAGTGAGAGTATTAAAAAAAGATCTTATGGGAATCATTATATTCCCTCATTGTGAAAGGATTTCTTCTTGTTTATCTTATATACTCTTACTGCCAGTTCAGGCATTTAGCTTTTAAATAGTTCCCTGTCACTTTCTTGGCCTGACACTGCCAATTCTCAACCACTGTCACCACCCTATTACCCAAAAATGTGTACAAAGGCTGCCATTCAGATCTCTAGAAAGCTGCCTTTTTATCAATTAACTGTAATATTACAGTTACTACTACAATACTGTTGCAGTAATCCCAGTGTATATTATGATAATAGCATTTAAGATATGTAAATATCAATAAATTAATATTGCAGCCTAAAGTGATTACAGCATTTCCCTATGATCCCCTTGTTAGGACGCAAACCCTAGAGCAATGATATCTGTATTCTCACACTCACGCCCACTCTGCTCTCTTGGGCCTGTCTTCAAACATCTGCATCCTTCAGTTTCATCATTTGTAAAACAGAGACAATGACACCTTTGTAGACCTTCTTTATAATGTTTCTGAAAAGCTTTGAAATACTGGGTTTAAAAGAAGCTAGCAAAACCCAAAGTAAAGCTAGGAGCTTTGTTTGATTGATTGTGTCTTATGTAGAATTTATGCGATCAGCAGGTCCAACTCTAAATGGCTTGGTGACAGGGGGAAAAAAAAGCCCAGACCAAAGGTATAATAAAAGATTAGAAACAAAAGATGTCTAAAACAAGCTTGCCACCTGGCATTCACTGGGCTTTTGTTTAGCTGTCCTAGAGATCTGCCAGACTCATGCCCAGGGTAGCTGGACTCAGGGAAACCCGAACCCATCCTGCCCATACTCCAACCCGGCCAGCTGTGAGCCAGCTGTGGTCTGCCAGCCAGGTAACCATGTCCCAGCTGAGATACCCTGTGTTGGCACTGTCATGTGCCTTTCAGATCAGAGCTTGGCCATATTCAGTTAGACTCTTGGATTGTCTGCACCAGCACGAATATATCTGGCCATATTCAGTGTATTGCCCATCTCCAGACAGGTGTGGCTATTGTTAAACTTCCCACTGTAATAATTTTGCATCTCACAAATATTAGGTCCTTGTTTACCTCTGTTCACAAGCTCACTTCCCCACAGCCCTTGTTCTTTAGGAAAGGGAATTACAGGTCGCTGCATGAAAACGGGGTCAGGGATTCTCAGCGGAGGAGACAAAAATGTATTTTACCTCCCTGGGGACCAGAGGCCCGACTATTTCTGCCATTGGAGGGGAGGGCAAAAGGCAGAGATAGGACAAAGACTGAGGGGAGAGCCCTCATTAGTCATCCTGCCGTTGGAAGAGCCCTAATCTCAACAATTCCTGCCCTCTTGCACACCTTTGCTGAAGACAACGGTGACAAGCCAGGACCTCCAACAAACCAAGAAGGCTGCAGAGACTTCTTGCTGCCACTAGACATCTGCTGCCATTGATAATGCTCTCTCTCCTTTGCCTATGCCAGCAGCTGGCCCCGACTGAAGCCTTCGTCTACAAACAGCACTATGCATCTCCAGTGCCCTGCCAGCTCTCGTTGTGAGCGTGGGCCCTGCAGGCACTGGCAGACTCGGCTGAGGGAGTACAGGAGCTGCTGTTGTCCTTATGGTCTAAACCTTTGTCTCTGACAGGACTTAATGCCAGCTTCATCTGAGAAGAGCTTTAGAAAATCTGTGCAAGCAATTAGGGGATGAACCGCCTCCAAGGAAACTTTCTCTTTAACCCTTATTAGTAGTTAGAGGTTGGCCACAAAGCAAGTAGCTTTACATTCTCAGACTTGCAGACACCATTATGATGGACGCCCTGACAGGAGCCAATTCAAACCAGATACACAGCACTTTGTTCAGTAACATGGGTCCACTGGTTTGCGTGAGGTACGAGCGCTGCAACTCCGTACTGGATTGACATGGCTTTATCTTTTCTAAGCACTGGTCTTTAAGAGATTAAAAAAAAAAATTAAACCTAAATCCAAAATAACTTGATTTTGACAAGACTTTAAATTGCCCTGAAACCAAACCAATACAATCTATGAACATTTAAAAAAGAAATCTCTTATGGAAAGTCATTTATTTTTAGGGGGTTTAAAATAGTATTATTGACATCTCGTGCACTAGTGTAGCAATGCTGTCTCCCAGGGCATGTAATGTTGTACAATACCTTCAATATACATGAGCTGATTCTCATGTTTTACTTTGTCTATGGACAGCTGCATCTCAGTCAAGACAAACTTATTTTATGGATTGGGAAGTCTTCTGTTTGTACTGTGACACATTTTTTTTTACAGAATATTTCAACAGAATTTCCATTCCACAGGAAATTTCAGACTGTTTTCATTCTGAAGGACAGCAATTTGCAAATTGGCAATATTTTCCATGACATGGAAATTCTGGCTTTTAACTCATTCCTATCCCAAAGCAAGGAACTGTGTGGGTGACTCCTTTCATCTCACTCCCAGCTCCAATGCCAATCCTGTCACTTCCTGCATTGCTTACTGTTGCTTTTCATCTAGGATTTATGTCTCCAAGGTTAGCAAGTATGATTCTGAGTACAGAGCTATGGAGAAGATTTCATGAAATGAGTATGCCATTTTTTAATTTTAAGTATGCCTCTATTCAGATCAGAATCATACCCTAAAGCCAAAGTGACAGCCTCGGATTAAACATATTGTGTGACCAACCCCTGTGTTTTCCAGGTCATAAGAATTATTACGACCTGGTCTTGAAGGGACTTGGGTCCTGAGTTGTGCAACTATTTTGCAGATCCTTTTATTTGCATGAGCAGCTTCATCTGTAATCATACATGTACCATATGCAAAGTCCTGTTTGCAATTCACATAAATTATTAATTCCCAGCTTAAGCTGCACATTTCCTCTATTAGTCACATTTCTTAGAGGCTTCTCATTACTACAGCATATGGAAGGCCTCTTTCCATATGGTGCTCTGCAGTGATTAATTGTGGGAATCAAAAGGTATGTGAAAGACATAATTTAGGACCAAACTCAAAATAGAAATTTCCCTAGCACAAACCTCAAGCAAGCAGTAGAGTTACTGCAAGCTTTTTCACTGTTTGAAGGAAATGTATTTTCAGTTTGTCCAATACCAAATGGTCAACAGGAGTTTGAGAACTGTTTGTAGGGATTAATGACTAGCTGGGAGGAGCTGATGGCTCAAACGCAGTTGAGGGCCATTAATCGTGGACAGTCATTAATTCTCAGGCAACACCCAGTGTCAGAGCTTTTACTCTTATGAATTGTTGTTTAAAATCATGCGTATGGATGTTTTTGGGGTTAGGTAGTTATAGTCAGCACGTATGGGGCATTTCTAGAAAATTAACGCTTTCTATGTTAGGCAGATTGCTTATGTCAGCTCTCCTCATGGCTCTCACTTCCTAATATAATTTCTTTTGGATGACGGGTTGTGGTTTGTGTTCTTTCCCAGCACAGGACATTTAAATCACATCTATTGATTTTTCAACAGTTTCTCTGTCGGTTTGTGTATCGTCATCCCCACCTTTTAAGACAGTGTATTGCAGAAGATAAACTCCATGTTGATACGTCTGACATGACTTCTAAAAACCAAAGCAAAGAATTTTAGGTAAATCACAAATGAAAGGGAAAACCTCCCAGGATGTTGCTGGTTATGTGAGTATGCAAGAAAACGACGAAGGAAGGTAGAGCAAAGTGCTGACAACAGCCATACCTGCAAGGTATTTTTAAGTCAATTGCAAACATGCAGACACATGCCTGTTGCACCCGCTGCAAACTTCTCCAAGATGGGTACAGGACTGGTAAAAATGTGAAGCTCAAAGAACTATGAGAAGCTCAGGAAAATGATGGTGAACTAGTTTTCCTATCAGGAAATTAAATCCTTGCCAATGATAACCTGTATCTAATTTTATGGGTTCTGTGAAATGAAGATGTAGTCTCAGTTCTGTTCTCAGCAAAGGCCTATTTGCATCATATAAGTCATCATAAGAGAAAATGTTAATATGACTTCTTTGTTGGGGAAGCCAAGACCTAAATAACTATGGAAAATGAAGCTTCCTTTTCCTGTTAGAGTTGTTTTCTCCGGGTTGAGTTGGAAAGATGCTGGTAGTGAAACACAAAAAATATTCCTCTCCTATGTATGTCTCCCAGGTGTCTCAGCATGCCTAGTTAACACCTTTCACAAGTGTAATATCCATTTTTAACGGTCATTTTAAGGAAAGAAAAATCTATTTTTTTTTTTCAATCAGACTATTAAAGCCAGCAAGGAGACATATAAAACAAACAGCACATGAGCAGCTGCAGATACAATCCAGGCAGCCAAAGGACTAGTGTGAGCATATTCTTCTAGACCTCAAAGCCTGCCAGAGGACATCCATCCTCTCCTCTCCTGCCTTTCAAAACCCCCTTTGCCATCTTGTGCATCTGTTTATTTTCCCTACAAATCTCTAAATTCTAATGGGTTTTCCTGAAATAAGGAAATAAAGCCCAGGTTACTGGTGGTAGGACTCAGAAGTCCTATTGAGATTAAGGTTCTGTATGAACATACCAGTCTCCAATATGAGCTTATTACTAAACTCGCTTCACATTGTGCTGCCTCTGAGCGCAAAGCATTTTAGAAGCATTAGATTGCTCTGCAGGGAGAACTTTATCTTATGCACACGGAAAACAGAAGGGTCCAGGGGAAGAAGTAAGGGAAGAGTTTAATTCTCAGATAAATCTGGGCACTTAAGTCACACTTCTAAAACATAGAGACATCCATGCAAATTTGAGAGCCGTATATTTCCATGATAGGGAAACTGCCTCATCTGCAGATGCAGCAGTGTATTTTATGCACACCTGTTTGAACTGCACAACAGCTTAGATTCTTGATCTTGGAGTGAACTCTTCACAAGCAGGTCCCTGTGCGTAGGTGCTTATTTTTTGATAATGTAGCCTCTAAGTCTCTCTTCAGAATAGTTTTAAGGTTTCCATGAACTTTGCTCAAAAATGTGCCAAAAGACTTCCAAGTAACAAACATGCTTTTGCAATTTACTGAAACTTTCCCCTTGTGTTCCAGAGAAGCAACCTCCCCATTACTCACCAGAGAGACACATGAGCCAAGGAGGAAGGAAAGGGAATCAGCTAGTAAAAACAGGCAATTCCCTTCTTTAGTGTCTACACTTAGTCATTAAACAAAAAATAGAAGTGAAATCCAAACTTTTTTTTTCAAATGGGTCATTGCCTCAGTGAAGATTGAATACATGAGGACTATTTGTATCTTGGTTTTGATCAGAACCTTTTGTAATCAGTTGCTTTTTCAAAATAATACTGCTACACTTCATACCGTAGCAGGGGCTATTGTGCATTTGAGGTACTCTGCATCCTTCCAAAGGAATGCAGTCTCCCAAGTATATCTATTTACACTTTTTTAAATGACTAGTGAACTATATTACCCAATAAGCAAGGGGGTTGGGGTATTTTTGCCAGATACTAATTTTACTTGGAAAAAAATGAGTCAAGGCCAAGGCATAAAGTTCAGATCTAAATCAAATTCACTTTCCTCTAAAGTTAGAATACGTTGCAGCCTGAGGTTTCCAACTGACTCTTTTTAAAAATGGACTTCTACAAACTTGCAGTGTTGAGCTTGCTCAGGTTCTAGGCTTGGTTCAATTGGGAATTATAAAATTAGTTTTTGCAAGCTATGTCACATGCAAGGACAAGCACAGGAGATAAAAATGTCCCCTCTAGCCTTAAGAATATAGCAATTAAGTAGAAGTTGAATTTTCAAAGGAAAATGTCAGTTGATACATGGTAAAATGGTAACTCCTATTCATTTCACAGTACAACATATTCAAGACCCAAGAGTGATATTCAAACCTTATTTCCTGCAAGATAGTACTGTACTTGGTAACACACTGTGTAGTATGAGTTATGCACTTGTAACTCACAAATGCCCCCCAGAATTTTTCAAGAGTAGTTAGTGGTAGGTAGCAAAAACCAAGCATGACTCCTTTTTCTTGAGTTATTCTCTGAAACCTTTCTCCACATGATCACTGGAAAGATTTTTGGGGGTACCTCCTGTATGCTTGCTACATCAAAGTGTAGAAATACATAAAATAATCACTGTTACACTGTCAGGGAAGCGTTCTTTCCATGCATCCTAGCCAGAGCAAATTCTGAAAGGCTTTCTGGTGCCAAAGCAGTTGAATTAAATTTAAAAATGGCTATATTTAGCCATCCCTCCAGATTTTAGTTTTTAAGTATTGTTTGGCTGCAGATGAAGGTGCAGAAGGACTCACAACCATGGGTCAAGTTATTATAAATTAGCTGAGCTTCAGGAAATGCCTAAACACACACTTTTAATTTGGCCAAACACAGAGTAGTATGGCTTAGTTTAGCCATCTTTCCCTGCAGGCAAAGCTATGTCAAATTGCCTTACATTTTCCGTGGGCTAAAAGCATTCACACTGGCTTTGCCACATCTCAGCTGACACACAGTAACTTATTAAACATCAGTGCGCTCGTGAAGATTTTGAGCCCACAAGATTTCTGAGGCTTTGAAAATAAATAATTTCTAAAGTATGCTACACAACTTCCACCTACACTGCTAGCTATACATTTGCAAATGCTTTGTGGGTATAAGGTGCCTTATTTGCAAAGCCAAGCAGACGTGGCACTTCAGCCCATTTCTCTCCTCCCTCCCACTCTCACGAATTATCCTCCTATTGAATCAAGCAGGCTATTTGGCACAGTTGTTAAGTGTGGTTACATAACAAAGCCAAAAAAAAAAGCAGCTCCCACAAATCCAAACCACAGATTAAGTCCAGTTTTAGAAGATAATATATACAGTAGTGACAATGAAAATTACGCCATAAGAAGGAACAACTCACTGGCTCCATTGCTCACAATAATTATGTTTAAAGGCTCATATGTAAATATTCCAAAACACAATAATATTGGGTATAATAGTCAGGATGGCATTTTCCATTCATATATTTTTCCCACACCTACAAGCCCATACTGGAGGTAAGTGAACTAGTTTGTACTGGGCATTCCTTCACTAATGTAAGAGCTGCCTCTGGAAGCAGTACTAACAGCATTCTGTGCTTATCTACACAAAAAAAAAGTTATGGAAGAAGGAAAAGGAAGAAAGGATGTAGGCTTCAGAACTAGTGTGTCTTGAACTTCTTCTGGAAGAGTCAAAAAAGTGCACCTACAGAGTCTTAAGAAGTCTTTGCTGGCCCAGAATACCATTTGACTCTTTTCTGAGGCACGTTTATTTCAGAGGCAGATGCACAGCCACATTCCTCTGCTTGTGGGTATTGAGTAACAAGTGTTTGGAGATTTTTGGTAGGTGAAACATTATTTTTCTCACTTTATTTGGGAAATGCTTCTCATTTCAACCTTTTCCAGGAGTTTGAAATGACTCATAAAACAACTGGTTGATTGTCAGATTAGCTGCCTACACTGGGCTCCCGAAGCATGTATCCTCCAGTGGAACTTGACAATCAGCTAGACGTTCCTCACTGTTTATATTTGTTTTGTAACTTTGCATTATCATCATTAATGAGGACAAGAATGAAAAGGAAAAGCTATGTGCTTTGTTAATGGGAACTAGAACAGAACGACATGGTTTTGGCTAAACTTGAATAGAACGGTAGTTGATAATACAACCAGTGAAAAGAACAAGGACTTTCAGATGCTGTAAATTGTGATATTCACAGGCTTAACAAAGTGTCACATGTGTCTTGAGGTTCTGGCCCTGCTCTGTGTATTTATTTTTCAGTCTCAATGGTTGATGTAGGAAAACATGCATAGCTATCATTTTATGAAACAATTGATAGAACTGGAATTGATTATGAATTATGAGAAACAGAAGTGAGTTTCAGACACTCCAGAAGTAGAGTCACAGCCCTCATTTAAAAAAAAAGCTACAAAAAAAAAAAAAAAGAACAACAAATAAAGCAACCCAATCCCCCAAGCCTAAAGCTAAGTTGAAGCATATGAAGCACAAGAACTAATTCCTCATTATTACACTAACAGTTGTCTTAGGCAGGTTGACTTTTGGGTAAGGATGAGACAGCCTTGTCCAGGTCAGAATTTCTGATGTTTCTTGACTCTACAGAACTCTCTATCTGTGAGAACAATGCACAGAATGAACAAACAGAAAATAGAGAGTGGCTGCATAGCCATTTTAGACCAGAATCTTCTACTGGACGGAAGACCAATAGGAAACTAACTCCTGTAAGGTTTTCACTGGAAGTGGTCAAACAGAGAAAGCACACTGGCTGAACAAGGCACATGCCCTACAGATCTCATGCACAGGATTGAACACTTAGGAGTGGCTGATGGAGTGAAACCAACATACTGCTTTTCTGGTTTGATCAGGACATTATCAAGCCCAAGTTCCTTCTTTCACCACTGCTCTCTCAGTGCTTTGGAGCTTTCTCACCAAACAGGTCTGCTTTTAAAAAAAACCTCCTCTCTGGAAAGTTCACTCACCTTAGGAGAACAGAAATACTTAATTAATGCCTTAACCAGCATCTCAACTAGCTGATATTAATTGTCATCAACATGTAAATTCCAAACTGCCCACACTGATAGGAAGTTAATAATGGTTCAGAGATGTCTTGGGACCAATGAATCAGACAGACAGAAATCACTTCTTAAAAAGTGTAGCGCAATTACAACCAGAATAGGTAGCTCACTACATAAAACAGCTCATCAAGCCAGACAGTTTAATTAAGATGTTAGACTGAAGCCCTGGCATCTGCAAAGAATCATCAATATACAAGACTGGTAAGTTCAAAGGAAAAAATGCTCCATCTTTCACAGATACCATTACCTGTTTCATCACTTCTGGATGATCAAATCCCATATATATATATGGCAAAGCTCAAGAAAAGTGGGGAAAAATTAGAGCCATAAACTATGAAACAGTTCTGTGGCTTTTAGTGCAGAAGACATTTGCCTGCCAAAGATGGAAATAGCCAGTGCCTCAGTCAGAGAGATTCACCTATCAAACTCCTTGAAAAATAAGCAGTTTTTCCACTCCTCAGGAAGGAAACACTATCCGCTGAAGATGTCTGCAATTGCCATCTCGTTTCTGGGCAAAACTGTTAAAAACACAGTAACCAGAAAGTGCCAACAGCATACTACTGCCAGCTTTCTGGAGGACTCACAGTCAGGGTTCACATCAGGACATAGAATAGAGACTGTCTTTACTGACACTCAGGCTACCACTAACACAGAGAAAATCCTGATACTCCTGTATAGAGCCATATGCAGGGGTGCAATAAGCCACAAAATGCTGGATACAGGCAGAGGTGACCCTGCACTGTGGTACCTGCAATGGTTTGTTTGAAGTAGAGCTCAGAATGACATGTAATTGTATGTTCTGTCCAGGCCTTCTGCAGGGTCACACATATTATCCCTTTCTTTAATAGCTACACAAGATGGCTGGTGGGTACTCCAAGGTGGCAGAAGCATGGCTGATAACACTGCAAGGACACTTACTCTCAACAGCTACAGCTATTACTATTACAGAAAAGGCAGAACACCTACAGGAATTCAGCTCTTGGACAAAGCACGGCTGGCTGGCTCAAGATGAACTCAGGCAAGACTGAGTCAGTGTTGGTCAGACTGGAGAAAATGCTTTGAGCTGCCTGAAACCTTCAGAGCTGAGCTATCACAATCACATGGTGAACCAGGGCATTGACTGACACCCTGCGAGGTGTGGATGACCAGAGAGCATATCTTCCCTCCTTCACTCTGCTGGAAAATTCATTCCTTACTCTTTAGTGAAGATCAACCAATGCCTTGGTCAGATCCAAATTTAGGAAGCTTCAAGTGCTGTAGCTAAGAAACTTCTAAGCATTAGCAGACTTCCTCTGTCCTCTTTCTTATGGACTGAGACCACTGTGTCAAGATGCCCTTCCAGAAGCTGTGAAAGCTGGTTTGAAATTTGCATCTAACTTCTAAAGCAGTTGATGGGCTAAACCCTAGAAATGAAAATGAATTCTGATTAGCAGTTAGCTAATTTTTAGAGACAGCATTTGCACATCATGGTGATAGTGATGATAGTGATACCGATCCCCTAAACAGAGAATTTCAATATTGAGGAGGAAGAAATAAAACCAGGAACATAGGCAGTCAGATAAAAGAGCAGTGGTAACTAGAATAGGAAGAGAAACAAGGGAGAAGTGGAAGGAAAAGGAAGGCTGGTTTTACTCTTGTGGAAAGAAGGTCAAGAAGAGACTGGCAGAAGTGCAAGCTTATGAAGGTGGGTTTCTCAGCCAAGCACCCTAAACACTGCTCGATTTTGTGATGACTATAGAAATCTAAAGTTTCGTAGTTTTGGATGGTACCCTATCACTTTTAGCATGGACCCTCCTAAGAATAAAAATACAAGAGTATTTGTATTAGCCTATGTATCTGGGCTAGAGTGAATGGGACATTTCTGTGCCATTCTGGTTATAGAGAACAGCTGGAATGGACCTTGAATGTGTCTCCATGATTTGACAGCCTGGAGTCTAAGCTGGCTTCTCCCCTTTTCCTTGTATTTTCTTTTACATGGTCCCCCAGCAGTTCTGAAGAGGTACTCCTCGTGCATACTGTATACTAATCACCATTAGTACAAGCAGTGACTTCATTGCATGGAAAGTCTTTAAAAAAATGTGGAGGTGTGTGTGGGGGAAGTCATTTCCAAGTGACATTCCAAGCCCCTCCTTCTCCCTGGCTCCAAGGAGTAATTACTCAGCTGGAAAATGAAACAACGCTGCTATTTTAGTGCAGCTTAGGACCTTGGGCCTGGTTTCATGTTTCAGATTAATGCTTTCTGTGCCTTTTGGAAATTCAGAATAGCAGAAA
The DNA here is from genome assembly GCA_009806455.1 of Tetrax tetrax. Taxonomy (NCBI): domain Eukaryota; kingdom Metazoa; phylum Chordata; class Aves; order Otidiformes; family Otididae; genus Tetrax; species Tetrax tetrax. Next base: position 210,320 of record WHYT01017041.1, read on the forward strand.
AGCCACCCTTCAGAGAGAGCTGCATCCTATAGATGCAAGGCATTCTGGAGACATGTATGACTTGCTGCCCCTTTCCTATTTTACTGTGTCCCATTGAGACACATAGCTATTTTCCCTCCCACTTGAATGAACTTCTAACCTGAATCTACAAAGCCACATCTGTTCTTCCTGACCCTCTGTCCCGGGTCTCTGGTTGCTCTGTGATGAACACTTAGTATACTTCGTTGCAATGTACTAAGGAGGCAAAACAGACTAAACCAAACTGTTTTAAAATGAAGTACGAATATGAGTCACTTCAAGTCAACTGAAAAATCTAGCCTTATGGTATCTTATGATACTACCTAATTCTAGTCCTAGTAGGACATGGCTGGCTAGAACCCCAGATCTTTAAAAAAGGAGCTGAAATGGTTTCTTCAGCATATTCTTTTGTATTTCAATACACAACACATAAGTGTTTCAGTTATGTTTCTACAATTTCTTATATTCCAATGTAGTGGTCACTCCAAGAATACGGACACACCAGGGCAGTGGTGAGATGCCACGCAAGGGGAACTTTGCCGTAACCTTTCGGTCCGAGCAATCAAATCAAAGCAAGATACCACTTTACAGAAACAAGACAGTCTGAGACCACAGTTTGGAAACTGAGAATGATTTTCAGGTTGTAGGAATAAAGTAAAGAAGAAAAACTTCCAAAAGCAACATCATCAAGGAATTATCAACAGCTAAGGAAAAAATGATTAGAACACTGACTCAGTAACTGGTATTTCCAATATAATAACAAATCAGAATGAAATAAACTATGAACTCTTTGAATATCTGTATCTTCATTTCCATACCTTTAAAGGATTATGGAAATAGATTGGTATAATTTTAATAGCATTCTATAATCTATCTGGTCCTTTATTTGTACATTCTAGAAATGTTAAGATTTAACAAAGGAATTGCCAGATGCACTCAGACATAAGGTCCATTTAGACCAGAACACTTTCCACCCTCTTCTTCATCACCTAAAAGACAAGGGTCCTTTTCAGGTCTGTGTGCTCTTCAATGTACCAACAATAGCAATCCATACTGCTATAAATTCCTTCAGCAAAAGTAAGACAGTTTATTAATAAAGCATGAGAAGAATGAATTCCCAAGGCTGTGGGTAGGACATTCACCTATAAATCTCACATACACTGTTGCCAGTTCACAGCAACTAGACTGTGCAGCATCAGATCCCACCATCTGCCCTCTGCTGAGAATATTATTGACCAGGTGATTGTCTCTGTTTATGAAATTTGGGAACGTTTTCAGTAGTGAAAAAGCAGACACACAGACACACCTCAGGTCTACCATATGCGTACAACAAATACCTCGTTGATTCTGTGAGGTTCAGAACTCTTAAAAATTCTGCCAACATGCATTTAACTTCTGCATTACTAAGGTAAGCATACATTTGACAGGGAAAGTACAGAAGTGAAATCTCACTACTTCAAATAAGTCCTTCATACTTCAATAATTCTGATAATTCATGATGATTCATTGATCTGTAACAGGCTGCCTAGAGATGATCCCAGAGACTGTCACGTGCATACTGTCACGTTATTCTGGTGATAAGATCCCCAGAGGTATATCCTTGGCTCCTTAACACTGCATAGAAATCCATCTCAAAAAAAAACCCCAAATTATCCCTCTCTTTTTCTTATGAAAAGCCATGATAACTCACTCACAGCAATAATAGGAGGAGTTTGCCATGCAAGTACATAAACATCTCCCTGTTCTTTTTGATGTCAGGCATCCAAGTTACTCTTTGAAATCCCCCGAACAACTCAGCCCTAATAGCAGTCATAAGAGAGAGCGAAGAGCTGTGCTTCCGCGGGTGAGCTTTCATTTTCCCTCCTGCAGGTGCCATAAGGGTCTCCTTGTTCTTTGAATGCTGTAGGACACCATTGCCACCAAAGTGGTGCCATCACTTCTTCCGCATAAAAACTTACTTCAGTGACAGCTGTCTTCCAAGAACTTCAACAGGAACTTCTGTCAATACTGAACTTGAGGTTTAGACTTTGTTTAGTGAAAAAAACTCTGGAAATATTATTACACTCTGTCTACCTCCAGAAAATAGTATGACTTTGAATTTTATTATATTTCCTGAAGTCTTCCAGGACCTACTATAAACTGCTGCTTCAGGGAGCTGTTCCAAGAACCATGAACCAAGATTCTAGAGAATAATGCAATATAGTGGCGCAGGGACAGGCTCAGGGACAGCTGAATAAAGATGGCTGTTTTTCACTATTCCTTCTACTAATAGTATGAGTTCATACCTCCAGCCAAAGCCACAATAGTTAATAGGTTTCTTTTTCAACACAAATAAGTTTATTTAGGGAGAAAATATATAAATATTTTCTATCAAGCCTGGGACTATAAATATTTTCTATCAAGCCATAAGAGATTTCATGACATTTTCCAATCCCATGCCCTAGCCTAGCAAACTAAGAAAGACACAAATCCTTAGAACAAACAAAACAAAAGTCATCAAGTTACAATAAAACCGTTAAATAAAAGTTGAGACTATTAGACACTATTTTGTAATAACTTGGTCAGTTAACTATAGCTTTTGACTCAATACCTTTTATTTCATATTTTCTCTGTTTTCCACATTGTGTAAGCAAAACAATTTTTATTCAAGATCATTGAAATTGGAGACAATTTCTGCTGCAGCATGCGAAAAAGAAGGAAATGGATCCTAATCTTCTGTTTCGGAATGATAGGGCAACATTTTAAACACTTCCTATTTGGGCCCTGCATGCCCAAATTGCTTCTCTGGCATTTTGGCTGACATGGGTGAATTAAACAGTCTGAGGAATCTAAGCCTGAAGTTTTCTAACACCAACTAAACATTACAGCCAGTAGAAGGTCTGGATCCTAAAAAATGATCTTAATCCAAAATTGGAAAAAAAAAAATCTATTTAATCTTTTCACAGAAATTTTGAAAACAAAATCCAACAAAATATTTGTAATTTAATTTTGTTTGTTTTTTTGTTCACTTCACCCTGCTATGGAATATAATAAATTTAGTAGAATTATGGGGATGTTCCTTTCTTTACTATTTCATGTCTACTGTTTCATTTACTTAACCAACTTCCTCCCAATTGGGAAATGTAGGGAGCAAAAAAGCATCATGACTGAGGTGCTCTTAAGAATCATGAAGTTACAGAGCAGGAAATAAGCTCTTTGTATGTGAAGATAGCTGGACATTATAAAATTTTGTGGTACTTTCTTAAAAGGAGGGGGAAAAAAGAATATAAGAACAACTGTTTGTCCCTTATTTTTTAATGAAAATTCATTTCATGTTTAGCCCCATGATGCAATTGCAACAGCATTCTAATATTTAGTTTTAATTAGATTTCTATTTTTTCACCTCTGTATTCACTGCTCTATCAGAGCTGGTGCGCCTGAGTTTTTCTTGCACAGCACTTGCAAGAACTTGGACATAGTGGCTGGAGACATCTGAGGATCAAGACAGATTGTACCATTTAAAAGTGAAGTGGTAGAAGTTAGGACAGTGTTATCTACCAGAGCAGGGCCCATTCACCTGAGGAAATGACAGATTTCCAATGTGTTGTGGTAATTCCCTGATTAATTTCCTAACAATTGCTTTGTCTACGTTTCTTTGTCTACGTTATATGTCACTTCTTTCTTCTGTCACCTGTATGTCCTTCCCTTTTTTGCTGCCTTTTCTTTGTCTTTCTTCACCATCTCTTTGGTTTCAGATGGGTATTCTTCATTCTTTATCAATGCACTTCCTTCAATACAAGGAACTTTACTGGTGCCAACATTAGTCATTTATGTTTAAAACACCTACATAAAAAAAAAAATATTTCATAGAGTTTATTCCTTTGTGCCAATTGTGAAATGCAAAATATTCCTCCCCAGCAATACAGCCCAAAGTGTCAGTACTACTCCTTTCTCATATCCATCTCAATTCCTTGCTGCAGGAATTCTACCTAAAAATTTATTGTGTCTTCTTATTTCTCTCCAAAAAAGGAAATAACCTATTTCAAGAGACCAAAGATTCCTCACCGCCCAGGAGTCATGACAAATTCAGCCCTGGGGAGGAGCAGTGGCTCTACGTTAGCCAAAGTATACACTGAAATGCTGTTCTGGTGCTTATGGGTTCCAAAGAAGTGTCATGTGGCAAAGATGTCACTTGGTACTTGATAGTTTAATCAAACCCTCAGGAGTAGCAGACATTAATTATCTTGTAGTTCAAAACCATTATTCCCTTCCCAAAGTGACATCATTTCAGTATGACGAATGCATCTCCTTTCACTTTTCTGACTGGAAAGCTAACACCAAATAACTCATCAACGATATCATTTTTTCTTTAACAGCATTGTTTCTTGGCTGGGAAATATTGCACAAATGAAGAATACTGCCATAAGCATGGAAGCAAAAGTCAGGCCTCTGAAATAGATTGAAGCCTTTCCCATTGTGCCGTCTTTTCCTTAGTGGTTGTTAAGCAGCAGGTTATTCTCAGTTCCTACTCATCTGTGGTAAAATCACGTTGGCGTTGGGATCCTTTTACCTCTTTACAGATGTTTACCTCTCTGTGAGGTGACTCTTCAGATGCCAATTGCTTGACGTTCTCCTTGGATTTCCATTTAAAAGTGCTCTGTTGAGGTGTAAACTTACTCCAGTTTGCAGGGAGACTTTAATTCACACAGACATAAACATTTTGACCATAGTCAGAAGGCCAGGCTGGTGCTGAGGTTTTGCACTCACCTTTCACAAACGGTTTTGTTTACTGCCTGGCCAGGTGATAATTTTGCCCAAGAGACATCAGCATTTCTAAAGCATCTCTAGCTATCCAGGAAAAAAGCCAGACTCTAGCAGTCACCCTCTTCTGGCAGAAGCATTAAAATCCGGTATCTGATTAAGTTTTAGGTTTACGGCCTGGAGAAGGCATTTGGGGGTGGTTTCGGCATGCAGCAGGCAGGTTCATCCCCAGGCCCATGACCTGCATGTGCTGCTGCCCACAGGGCTCCTGCACAGGGCGGTGCTGGCGCTGGAAAGCCAAAGCGTCCCTCAGGGCCCTGCCAGCCCCCGTGGGCTCCCTCACCCTGCCCACGGCCCAGGACCCCATTTCAGCCCCCTGGTGCTGCTGCAAGGCTGGTCTCAACTCCCCACAGCCCTGCCCTGCTTGGCCACGAGCCCCATGTCCTGGCTTGACCTCAGCCCATCCCTAGGAAGGCGCCCGATGCCCAGAGCTGGGGCTGCCCCAGTGCCCCCCTGGCTGCCTGCTCCTGGCTTGGGCGGTGGGACGGACCTCGGCTGCCAGGCCCGGCAGCAGTAAACAGTACCACAATCAGCATTATCCAAAAGGGGGGCTCTTGCCAGCAGCCCATCCAGCAACAAAAGCATCCTGGCACCATTTTAGCTGAGGAAAACAGAAAGAGCGCTTGGAGCTGCTGTAAAGCAGCAACGGCTACCAGCATGGCTTTCATTTCTTTCTGTGAATGTCCTTACATGCAGCAATTGCTATGCAAGGGGTACATTTCACTGCAGACAGCCCAGTTTTTGCTTTTAGCTGGCGATTTGTTGGATGGTAAGGGTGATTTCAGAATGGCTGGTGAACTACAGTTTGCTGGAAATGGCCGTTCCAGTGGTCATGGTCCACCACACCTGGGCCAGCACCCCTGCACAAGATCAGCCAATGTCATCCCAGTGGAGAACCTGCTGTAAAGGGTCAATTTGGGAATAACATCTCTTGGGATGTTATATAACATCTCTTGACACATAGTGAGACTGTGAATCTCTGACTCTGAAGAGCCATGCAAAGCTGTCACATACACTTCTCTGGAAAGCTGGGCCCTCAGCAAGCGCACTGGTGCAAGAGAGGAGTTAGATGGTATTTACAGATGGCTGCGTGCAGAGCAGTCAGGCAAAAGAGGCACAGCACCCACTCCCAAGGGGTACTGCAGCTTCTGGCAGAGGTGTGGAGACTCCACATGGTTTCACAGTGGGATGCTTGGGAAGAATAAACAAAGCGTGAGAGAGAGGAAGCAGGAGACACGACAGAGCCAGACTCTTAGTCACAAAGCTAGCAAGGGGTGAATGAAAGCAGGGTGGAAATGACAGATTTTTGTCTTTACGTAGGAACACAGGGATTTCCCCCTCTCACATGGAAGTGAGAGCTCAGCCATGTGTGGCCAGATATTGGCATAGAATCTCATATCCCCCCAGATTCACCCCCTCATACAAGCATGTTTTTTACCACAGACCTGTGTTGCTCTCCAGCGCGTCGGCTTTTCTTCTGGCAGATAATGTAATACCATGGGTATCACTTAGTTTCACAGTGTTTTAGTCCCCTGCCCCGCCTTTCAGAGTGATAGTACAGTCATGAAGAGAAGAAAGGGCAAATACCATTCATCAGAGCCTTTCCCAGCAATTCTGCTTTGCACATCAACTCTGAATAGTTGGAAGAAGATTTCCTTTCCTGCACGGTACCATTTTCTCCTCATTCGTATCTGAAGGTTTGTCTCAAGTTGCAATTCTCACAACCTGTAGTTTTACCTTCACTTATGGCTTATTGTTCAATGCTGCAAACACAATCTTTTTCACTTGACCTGCATACATGACATCGTTTAGCTCTACTGGACTTCTAACTCAAGCGTGTCCTGTGCCATCTGTGGCATAAACAGGCTACTTCTGCACTACTTGATCTACTTGATTGCACACGAATAGTCCTCTGTCTAGGAAGCCACTGCACTGACTCACACAGGGTTTACTTACAAGGTACATTGCAGACAGATGTTTCAGCACTCAGGGCTGACTGGAAGCTGTGTAGCCACGTTAGAGAAGTGTTAAGCCACAGCTGCAAGTTTATGAGTTGAGCTCTGCAACCTGGCAACTAGAGTCACAGCTCAGAGCACAAGCAGAGGCAGCTCATATCTGCTAGCGAGTGACCACATAGCTATAGATACAGGCATCAGGAAGCAAAAAATAGCAAGAAAAGCCACAGACAAAAATTTGCTGGAATGAAGACATCTGATATGTTTTACTTTGTTCAAGAGTAAAAAGTTCAAAGACGGCAACTTTAACTTTATGAAATCCAGCAACGAGGAAGTAAATATGTATCATCGGAATAAGGTTATTAATCATAGCTGGATCAAAGTTCCTGTTTAAAATGCACAAGATAAGGTAATAAAGACTATCTGTGGAAAGTGAAATATCACAAAGAAGCAATCAATATGTTATCAAAATAATTTGTTTTTGGAAGACAGCTTGATCTGCATTGGGGGGGGGGGGGGAGGGGGGTTT
>WHYT01017041.1:217641-240359 GCA_009806455.1 Tetrax tetrax
GGGGGGGGGGGGGGGGAAGTGGGTTTTGATAGTAGCACCTGCAGGTCAAAACAGTCAAAAAAGTTTATCCTCTTTTTTTATGAGACTGAGGCATCAAGCCTCAGATATGGAGAAAAATCCAGTGTCAGAGGATACCAGGGCAAGGTATCCGCTGAGCTCTCATAGTCTTCCTGACAACTGCCGTGCTCAGTCCTCAGAGCATCACTGGAGGTTCATCTTCCCCCACCCTTCTTCCTCCTAGTGCTTCCCAGCATTTGGTGCTGTCATCACTGATCAGGGTATGTTTAATGTTCAGGTGGCCTAAGTTGCTCCTTCATGGCTAGAAGCCCCCACCTGCCCACCCTCAGCTAAGATGGAATACTTTACAACAAATGAAAAGTGTGCATGTATCATCTGGACTGTAAGATTTACTTATACCTCTCCAAAGATGTTTCGAGGTGAGCTATTTTACTTTACCCTGAATAGGAACACGCATTTAGATACAGATTTATCTCATTCCATCTTAGGGAAAAGAACAGAGGGATAGGGTAACAAAAGACTAATGTGTGCACCATCTTACCTGTGCTTGACACTGCTGTAAGATTTAACTCGTCCTAAACTTTTCAGGTGCCTCATCATCTGGAAGAGGAAGTGCAGCCTGCCTTCCTTCCATGTCCTGACTCTGCCTTGTAGCTTCAAGGCTGATGCTTTTAAATCTTAAAGTCCTTTTCTCCTGATTTTTTTCCTCAGCGTCTCCTTCCCCTTGCAGGCTTACCTGTAATGCACATCAGGAAGTGGTGGTAAGCCCACAAGTCTCAATACTCAAATTATTAGCCAGGCATCAGCAAGTACCTGCCTACACACAACCACACATCTGCAGGAAGGAAGGGGTAAAACCATCTTAGACTGAAATCACCACCTGCCCAGCTGTAGCTCACAGTGTGGTATAAGTGAAGAGGCAAAAGGTACACATAACAGGCCAAAAAAAGTCTCTGTCTTACCACTTAGTTGTACATGGCAACTAAGGGAGCCCATACATGGTAAAAATCAGTTTAACATAGGAAGTCTTCTACGCGACAAGGGAGCTATAATGTAGCATACTGGCTTTACATTTTTCTATACACTTGAAGCATATGTATCTGGAATGGTTCCAAATTTTCAGCGTATAAAATCTAATTTAGAGAAGCCAAATTAATTCAGTGTCCTGCCTCAACAACATAGTTCGATTATCAAATTGTGTATTTAATACCAGCCCATAGCACAGGAGCTCTGACAGGCCCTGATCCAGCCTCCTCCCTCAGCCCCCGGTGAAGTCCACAGTCTCATTCAGTCTTTGATTAGACCTGAAGAACTGCACGTAGCAAAATAGTGCATACAAAGAGAGGGCAGGAGAGCTGCAGCCTGCACGCTGGACTGTGTTGTGAGAATAGCTGAGGACTTTGCAAGCACAATGCCAAAATGCCCTGAAGGTATTATAAAGTGATACCATGTTAAATAAGGTCACTAAAGGGGTTTCATCCGTTTTGATAGCCTCAGTTCTCCATGGCTAGAAGAAGGGAAACAGAGCATCGTAGGCATGGAACAGATCTCTAGGCACCATTCAATCTATTTGCCCACCTTTGTCCTTCTTTTCATTTTTTAAGACAGGCTCGGAAAGTCATATTATTCATCTTTACTGTATTTGATGTAATCGTCAATGTAGTCATTTGACATAGGTATATTTTGAGTTCCTATCCACTTAAAAGCAAAATAAAACAACAAATCACATATCCTAAGCATTGTTCAGTCCCCCTTGGGATCAAGCAGTCTCGCAGAGCAAGCTGTTGCACAGGGAGGACTACGTGATGTGCAGACTCCATCTGCCTCTGAAGTGTGCATGCAGCACCGGGCCAGCAGCATGCTGAGCCGCGGCTCCGTTCCATGGAGACACTTTCCACGTTTATTATTCTTGATTAGAAAAACATACCAAATTTAAGAATTGACATTTAAGACTGAATAAAGTTCCAGTTTGGTTTTATCAGGGCAAACTTTAAAATAAATTGTCTATTAGCCTTTGTTACTATATTTCTTTTATGAGTGTGAGTGGGAAGAGCATTAAGGAAGGCCATAAATCAAATGCATACTTCTGGTGAGTGCAGGAAATCCTTTAACCTTTATGTTTCATAGAAATAGGAATAAATGTGGATTTATTCACATTGTCTACATTTTCCGAAACTTCACCCGAGGAGGCATTTCCAGAAGCAAAATGTTCAGAATAAGAAAACAAAGACAACAAAAAAAATCCCCCCTACAGCACCAATTAAAAGCCATTGCCTCCTACTCATATAAGACAGAAAAGGAGACTAAAAAAAACCCTGCATTTTAATTTTCTTTTGGTTTTCTGGGGTTGGGGGTGGAGGATAAAGGAAAAAACCCAAAAAACCACACCATGGTACTGAGACTTGAGACAATTCTCTTAACACCGATAGCGTGCAAGCATGTCCATTGGAAAATAATCTGCCCTCAGTGACTAACTCCCAGCAGAAAACCTGGCCACTTGCCAGAATGTAAATATCCCTTCGTGTACGCAGGAAATCATTTTCAGCAAACCCGGAGCTGGTCTAGCAGGATGGGAGATTCTGAGCAGTGCACCGTCCGTATATTCTTATTGGAGTGGGTTAAAAGGCGCTCAGAGCAGCAAGTTATGGATGACAGCAGCGAGAATTTAAGCACGCAGCACAATGGTAAAGCAATTAATAAGAGCAGTTGCTAACAGTTGCACAACGGAGGAGTGTTTTAAAATTCCTGTGCTCTTTAACAATAATGTGGAGAGACGCTGTGAAAGGGGAGGGGGGGAAAGCCTGGCATGGAAGGGACATTCCTTCAGTTCCTCTCAAAAGTTTGAAAAACCTCTGGATAGGAAAATAGCATTGAGCAGCCAATTCTTTCCACATTTGGCTAAGCCCAATGCCCAAAATACACAGAGCACTACTTCACTTTGAAAGGATTGCAATACTCCTATCTGAGTCATCTGAAAGCAAATAAAATGAGACCTAAACAAATAAACCTAATTGTGCATGGAAACAATTCCAGCTCTCCAGCTTGGCCATGGCTTTGTTTTTGTTAGTTTAAAGCCTGCATATGCAGTTTTAGTGGTATCAGGAGTTATACAAATATTGACAACAAATTGCCAAATGCTGTTTTTTTTCCCCTCAGCGCACAGTGTGAAGAAGCTGGGAGAATGCTTCTAGGAACCTTCCCTAGTGCATTGAACCAAATCACAGCTTGATGGGATCCACTCCAGCCTCTTCTCTGAAGGGTAGACACTAATGAGAGTGAGCTTGTTGATTGTTATCGTCAAAGACTTTTATTTTTCACTCATGAACTCTGCTGAACACAAACCCAGGCTTTCGAAACGTAGCTCAAATGTTTGCACCACAGCCAGGGCATTGTCACATGCTCTGTCCTCCACCCCGTGATTTGTTGCTAGTTTGTGTCATCCTTAACCTGCTTCTGGTGGTTCGGCCAGGAGAGAAACAAATAACGATGACAAGTGAGAAAACCAAGCTGCTCTCTGACATCCTTTCTTGAAAACACTATTGGCACTTGCTGGTTGCAGAGATCGGGCAGTCGCCTTGAGATAGAGATCACTCATGAACTCCTGCTGTCATCTGTCAAAGGCAGATTTCGATCAAGTTGGTCTGAATCCTTAGCCGCTCCCAAGAAGAAATGAGAATATGTCAAATCTTGATCTGTCGCAAGCCAAAGTTAGCAAAAATATATTTACATTCGACTTTTAAATGAAGCTCAGACTTCCCTCTCAGACAGAGCCAATGAAACAACACATTTTCTTCTTATTCTTTGCCTCACATTCACAAGACACCCACAACTTTTATTATTCTAGCTGTCTGGACAACAAGGTTTCCATTTTGCAAAAATACAAATTTTTAATCCTAGGTTAAAAAACAAAGAGGAAAAAAAAAAAAAAAGAAAAAAAAAAAAAGAAGGAAAAATTTGGAATTGAACTAACACCTCGAGAGTTTTCACACAAAGAAACCACAGAAATCAGACTCATGCACCCTCCTCAAAAGTCCAAAGGTTAAGGCACTTATGTACAATACTGGAGAGATTAATTCATATTCCTATTTTTTCTAATTCATCCTGAGAACTTAAAACTTGGTCTTGTACATCTCAAAGATCACCCAACTACCAGGTTATTGAAGGCCCTACGGTTAACTTCTCTCTGTTTCTCTATCAGAAACTGTGTCCTACACATGAGAAACACTCCTAGGAGTTTCACCATAAGTACTGAATTTCCATGAAAAGTTTTAGGTTTTAGTTTTAGCATCTCCAGCAAAAAATGTTCTTACTAATTGTACATATCTTAGCTTTCACTATTACAACATCAACTCTTCAGTTGTTACAGCATTACATACTCAGCATATTCAGTCAGACCTCAGTATATTCATAAGACATGAAAGCAGAAGCGTTTACACAGGCTTTCTATATTGCATTTCTTAGCATGGTGCAAGTGCCCCTAAGCGCTTGCACAGTAAAGGGTGAATTATTAAATTGGTGGAAGGAAGGCATAGTGGAAAGACATGAGAACTTGTGGGTTTGTGAGAAAGTGGAGGAAAATAGATTGTCTCCATTTCACTAACTCTGGACCTTCATAAAAAAAACCACACAATGCTTGGGACTGTTCGTGCTGTGAGCAAGCACTGAAATATGACAAGGCATCAAGGCGTGTTGCGTTACATGATATTTGGGCAGCTGCTGTGATGGCAGTTTCAATCCACCAACTGGTGCAACGAAACAAATCTGAAATGTAAAAGCTAGATTTCCACCAAAATATTTCATTAACATTACATGCATGTAAGTTAAGGAACTCAGACTACTAATCCCCACAGCTACCCTAAGTCAGCCCTGGAGGACAAAACAACGACACAGCTGCACAGACAGGGTCTCAGAAGGTATTCTAGGTTTCAGTTTGCTGACTGGAGCGTGCAAAATTTCTCTAACAATGTTTTGTTGGTGTATTTTTTTTGAAAATAGTTGAAGGGGGGAAATACCCATCGCTTTTCTGTGGAATGCAAGTATGAAATGACTGCAGACCAATATATGAAGATCCCCAGATATAGCCAAATTTGTATGAACACCTACTAGCGGAAAGTCCCGCCCTGTGCAGTAGACCTCGGCAACATGCTTTAGGTCAGAGGAGAAGAGAGCTCAATCTCCTTCCGTCCTTGATTGCAAATTGGGCACCAACAAACTTCTGTAGCATATGCCACCCTTGAAACGTGGCCTGCACTAAAAACAGTCCCATCCCTCTCTGAAGCCCCACCAGCCAGTCTGTCAGCGCAGGGGATTGGTTGCCATAAGCCCTCCCAAGAGGTGTAGACCTGTTGTGCACAGCACCAGAGCCTTGCTTGCCCCATCTCAGCCGAATACCCACACCATGAGGGAGGGAGAACGACCTACCACCAAAAGTTATCACCAAGGCGAGAGAATGACGTATGTCCTAGCGAAATAAGAGAGCAAGCAGCAGGGCAGGTTTCGTCTGATTTAGCAAAGCACCATCTTTTCATGGAGAGATCCATATAAGCCACTTTCAAATTCCCAGTTATTAAAGCAACAAGGAATAAGGAGAAGTAGAAAGGAAAATGGCACTTGAAGCTGTCCATAAAACAGGGCAATATACAGCTGTGTAACAGATTACTGGGTGTAAAGGGCACCTCACCAGCCTGCTCTCCCCCCACCTCTTTTGTCTCTTTCTCACACGCTCACCCACTCTTCCTTGGGCTGGGTGCCTTCTTGAGCATTGAGGCAAGTAAATTAAAACCAAATAAAAACTATAAATATCACACATAGGAAGGAGACTGACCTCTCAATGTTGACAGCTGCTACTGCCAACCCAAACTGCGCAGGGGCACCAAGTGTCATCCCTCCTGACCCTCCCTCCTGCCGGCTCCCGCACCCGCCAGCTCCCAAGACGCGAGGATGTCAGTCTCCTACTGCAGCATACAAATTCCCCCTGAGCATGACAAGGCAAACTGTCATTTTCCTCCCTGGCTTTCATTGTGGGTGGCCACGTTGGTGTCTGCTTGCATTTGCACAGCACTGGATGCAGTGGAGTGTACAAACTGTTCCATATTGGCACGCAAAGGGAAACGTCTCGTGCAGAGAAAGCCACGCAAGCAATACGCTACGAAGCTGCATTTTGCAGTCGTGTTGCCATATAGAGCCCCTGGTCTGTATTTGACTTGGCACATCTGAATTATTATAAGCATAAATGAGAAAAATCATACTTCTCAGTTCATGAAAATGCAGGAAGAGTGGCTACTGGCATGTCCATGCACTTTATCTTGGGGTTTCTACCTGTCACCCTTCTGCTTGGTATTTGTCACATGCTTAACTGTTTCTTACAGTCTTCATTGTTCTGTATAAATAGCTTTTACTCCTTCCTCTTAACCTTCTAGGCCACCTACTCACTTAATATCTGATCTTCTCGTGCTAATTATTTGACTGCTATTTCTGAGACACATTGTCAAGTTATTTACCTTGCTGAAGTGACGTAAGTTCTGCGCCCTCCCCTTCCATCCGCCCCCTGTCTGTCTGGTTTCCCCCCTCTAGTCTGGCTGAAGTGACAAACTCTCTCCCCTAGCCAAACATTTGTTTTTACAAGGTATTTTTATCCCATCACCTCTTCCCTGCATCTCCCCCACCTACTCACCACAAACACATGCTGTGGTGGGAGGACGTTCTGGTTTCACATCATTTGCAATGTTAAGGTGACAAATTTCCCCTCCTTCACATAATTTTTTTTTCAAGATCTGGTTTGTAAAATTCAAATGGCAAAGGGCTAGTTTCTCTTTGCCTTTTTTACCCTGTGCATGGAGATGTCCTCCGTTGCTTAGATTGCTTAGATCAGTGGAAGAGAAAGCAAAACCTGCTTGATTTATGTTATTTGAAACCCATTTATGCTATAAAAAGATTTAAAAATATAGAGAAAGAATATTGTTTAGGCTGATAGGTTCCTTTTGTTCATCCCAAGGAAGACTGGAACGATGAAAATTTCCAAGAAAGCAGGCAAATGTAACCACTCTACTGACTTCATTAGTTTATCACAGTCTGTTTTTCCCTGTATTAAAATGCACATCCAGTCACATTCACGCAGTAAAAACAACCTCAAGTGCTCTAAGCATCAGGCTTGCAACCATGAAAAACATGACTGTGGCCTTCATCATACCCAATTAGGGGTACGTGCACTCAGCAGTGATTCTGGTGTGGTGGAGAAATGCCTAAGCCAGCTTTAAATTAGGCAGGAACAATCTACTTAAAACAGCACAGAGCCCAAACTGGGCTCAGCCATTCTAAATATTTACCCTACTGTGAGCTCGAGGTTGCAGGGGCATGCATACTACCACAGCTGGAGAACTTCCAGAACCTACATTCACCACTGCAAAGCTGGGTCTGATGTGCTAAACATCCTGGTCGTTCTAGCAGCATACACACAGAGAATGGGCCAAATTAGAACTGTTTATAAAAAGACTGAGTTTACATGGCAGGATGGCTGAAAAATGCTTTTTATATGGGGACTGTATCTATTCAGTATACACCATTAGACTTTTTGAAGCAGGATAAAGTCTTATTCCCTGCTCTAGGACCAAACTGAATGTTGTTACAGGATGTCAGCTCCACTTGAACTCCTGTTTTATGCAGAACTTTCAGTGCAACATGACAACAACAAAAAAAGTATGCACCATTAATGCATCTTTGTTCATTTAATCTTGTGATTTTGTCTCATAGAAGAAGGGCAAGGAAAGATAAATTTGAAAAACAAAACAGGGTGGGTCAACTCACTGCCAGCAGCGGGGGAACAAAACGGGAAAGTACTAAACAGTGAAATTTATTTATACTGTGTGGCAACAGGCTCCAGAGAACAAATTATTAGCAGAAGGAGCCAGTCACAGCACATGCAAGGCTTCCTTCAAATCAAACAGATACGGCTGTCACTGTGGGCAGCCAGAGAGCAGAGAGAATGAAAGGAAGGAAAAAACCCTCACCACAGAGTGAAAACATTTTTGTAGTTAAGGGACTCCGAGCAGAACGTGGGTAGGGCCTTTTGTTTTACTTTGGTTCTAGCAAGGTCATCTGGGGGAAATGTCCGCAGAAAACCACCAGGAGTGGGCTGACCAAAAGGAGGAGAAGGGAACAAGGCAAGTTTTCTCAGTAAAATGTTAAGCAAGTTGGAAGCACATGAGCTGTTTGTCCATCCCAAGAATTTTTTGATATTACCCCCTCTGGCACGCTGTGGAAAAGTGAGTACAGGACCACCAGACTATGGCAGAGGAGCCATTCACCAGAATCATCTGGGGATACATCAGAGAAGAAGAGCCATCCCCCAGTCACCCTGCAGCTATCGGTCTCCAGGGCTGTGCTGGAAACTGCTCAGGGCAGCGCAGTTCTGCTGGCTCCTTAACTCATCGCCTAACCCCTGGCACATCCCCAGAACCAGGTGATATTTATTTGGCAGCACATTCTTTACTAGAAAAACAATATGAAACCCCTGTATTAACACCCTGCTCTTGGCTAAAGATACAGTCCTCTTCTGAATGCCACTGAAGACTCACAAGTGACCTCTGCACCTCAAAATAAGCATCAAAAAGAGGTATCTAGTGGTCCAGGAGGAAAATACGCACACACATGAGAAGACTAATTCTCTCCTTTCTGGGTCACTGTGTTAGACATTAGCTGAGCATTCACTCAGCAGGTAGACATGGCATAATCTAGCCTGAACCTATTTTCATTAGAGAAAATCTACGCACTATTTCAATTTTTCCATTTCTCTCCCCTCAGAAGCAGCACTGGAAGAGAGAGATGTATCTTTGTGACTTGTCTTTTATCTTCAATCCAGGTCTCAGATTTTTTCTTTTCCTCCTAAAAAAAGACCAAATGTGTCTTCACACTGAAGTGCCTGCACCTCACGTGCACCCACCTGAGCTAGTGGTGCAGTGGCCGGCTCAGGTCCTGTTACCAACGCCGCTGAGTCAGCTTGAGCTCGGCACCAGCTGCAGAAACCACCTATGAAGCTAAGGAAAGTAGCCATAACAGCACCAAACTCAGTGTAGGCTATATGGATGGCAGTATCTAAAACGGGCAGTAAAAAGCTGGCTCAACTATGTCTGGAAACACTGGCATTTACCTGCCTTTATTAACACTTTCAAAATGTTCGGAGATTTTGGGTGAAAGATGCTGCATCAGCAGAAAAGCATTCGCACAGCAGTAAACACACTTGGCTGGACCGCTGCCTTTTCTTTAGCTCTGATTTGCTTCAAGTAAATACAGTCATTTATTGCATGTTTCACCTTCTTGTGGAACATCTGCTGTCTGTGAGGAGCCAAATAGCAGACAGACTCTCAATCCTCCCGAGATACCTCTGGCTAACAGCACGCATAGCTTTCCTCAGAGGCCAGCATGTCACTGAACAGTTGGCTTACTATAAACCACCGCATGCTGTAGGTGTTTCCAGCTGCCTCACGCTGCATTTGTGTCACAACCCACGTTCCTGAGGAGCCTGTGCAGCCTGAGCCATGCTTTATACCTACCCTGGGAGCAGTATGTTTCTTATAAAGCAGTTATTTCCATCCACCAAGCAGAAAATTAAGAGGAAAAATCACTGGCTCTTGAGGGAAGGTCAGGAACGGAGTGTGAAAATAGAGGGGTTGAGTGCAAGCAACACTGCTCAGCTTATAAGGAGAACATCTCTTCAAGAACAGGGAAGGATATGAAGAAAAAAAATACAGGAAGACCACGAGGATAGGGGTGAAGTCAGAGGATGCCAGATGGTCAAGACACACACAGTGAACAAAATGCAAACGCTGGCTGAAATGCACTAAGGAATTTAAATTTCATTCAAAACATAGTGAGCCAATGAAAATATTCAAAGGCAAAGGTAGATACGACAGGAGCCAAAGGAATTTTTGCTGTAGGACTGTCAGTAGACTGAATGAAAAGTTAAGAAAGCAAAACTGTGGCAGACTGTAGGAATTTGGCTGCAGAATCCCGGCCTGAGTCAGGCAGGTCACCGTGGAGAAGGCAGTGTTAGAGATGAGGTCGGAGGGCATCATGAGGCTGCAAAAGAGGGAGAAGCTGCAGCAACCTTTGAGTAACATGAAGAAAAGGTAACACAAGTTGCTCCTCCAAAACATGGAATGGGTTACGGTAATGCCCAGATTCTGTACAACATACTTTAGGAAGAGGTGAATCTGATTCTTACCAAAGGAGCTGCTCTCCATTTACACCAGCTTAAGCCTTGTCCCACTCCATACTCAGTGTTTCTCATCTCAGTTTTAACCACGCAATGGCTTCAAGCAAGAGCACAAAGTCATGCTAATCCAGCCAAGAATTCCCCAGCGCTCCCTCCTACCCTGAGAAAAGTTTTGGATATCACAAACGGATAATGACAGATGGTGGCACATAGACCCCTGTGCTAAGCTAGTCAAAGCCCAGCAGCTGAGGCTCTCCCTACATATCTGAGAAGGTAGATGCACATCTATTCCCTTTGTTTCAGGTTTTGAAAGTTTGAGGAGAAAAAGTTGTGTCTTGTTTGGTTTTTTTTTGTTTTGGTTTGGTTTTTTTTAAAGCCAAGCTGTTTTGTTTTATATTAACACATTGTATTTGTCTGGCCTAACCAGTTTAATATAGATACAAGTTTGTTCACCTCTCCACTCAACCATATCAGAAGCTTGCCCCGCTCTAAAATAAAACAAGATAGATATCATCTTTTATTCAAGGCTCAACAGTAGGAGCTGCTTCTACGAGGGCAAGATACACCCAACTGCCAAACAATGATATCTCGTCTACGGGACAAGAAGCAGCTCCTCACTGTCACTGGGCTCTGCATCTGCAGAGGCTCCTACCTCACACAAAGCCAACTTTGCTGGAGTCGTTTGCCTCAGTCCAAGGCAGCAAATGGTTCTTTCACCTGCACCACATCGGCTGCAAGAACACAACCAGCTCCAGGACTCACGCTACCCAGCTGTGCTCCAAGGAGTGGGGTAAGAGCACGCTTAGGGAGCTAATGTGTAGAAGAACATGCAGAAGTGTGATTATGGCTAAAACTGAGGACTCTACATGTTCAAGAGAAAACTTTTACTCCTTGTAACAGGCGTATTCAGGGATTGACTTATTTTGAGGGTCAGTCTCTCTTTGGATAAGTACATCACATGAAGCATGAACAGGAAGCCAGAAGCGTGGACAGAAAGCAACTGTGGCCACTCATGTAGTCTGTACAAGTCTGGTGCACTGATAAATGTATAAAAGCAACAACAGCTTTGGAAGGAGAGATTTGGGGAAGATGACCCAAAGGCAGGTAAGGTGATCTTGTCATCAGTACACTGCACAGGCACATGGAAGACTACCAGGGACTAAAACCTGGATCCTTTGCATCCCCGTAAGTGTTGTAAACACCTCACTATTGGCCAGTTTTGGGGAGGGAACACTCATTCCCATATCTTCGCAAAACAAAACCTTCAAAAGATTTGTTTCCATTCCTGTGTAAAGAAAGGAACATCATTTTAAATCTCAGAATTTCAAGGAACAGAACAATTGTTTACGACACATGTTTGTAAAGAAAATAGTCCAGTTGCGTCAACGTACGAAATTTACCCTTACAGGACAAAGGTAAAGAGCCTTCAAACCAGATTTTTGAACTAAGAGCCAACAAGGGCTACATTTTAACCTTGCATTCTGAAAAATCTTGACCAAAAGGAGGCTCACTTGCCCCATCTACTGGTCAATGGGAAGACTGGATTTACACGGCAGTGAAAAGCGTCACCGCCGAGGCCCCGACTCAGTGGAAATCTCAAGTTCTCTAACTTGACACAGATGTGTAAATGCCATTGACAGCGGCATTTCAGCAAGCACATAAATGCTTTGCCGAACTGGAGCCTCAGGCTGATTGTTTATCAGGTCAGGAACAGGGTAATGACTCCTTTCATTCTGAAAATGCATTATTTTAAAAGAAAATACTAGGACAGTCTGTTCAGAAACACTGGCTTGTTAACCATGAAAAATTAAATAAGTATGCCTTCTTTTGTTCTGAAATGGTCTAAGGTCATTTAACACTATAAACCAGAAGCCTGCAGAGCCCTTGTCGCAAAGCAGCCATATGCTTTGCAGCTCAGTAAGGTTGTCACAAGGGTACCATGGCTTCTTAGGGATTTATTCTTTACATTTATTTACTAAGTAACAAGTCTGATTTCCTAAAGGCCCATTGACCTTATATTTTCCATCACTGTATGCAGTGTGTCCATCCCTCTGAAGTGAGTCTGTGGTTTCAGGGGACAGGCTGGCGTCTAGAGTGAAAATGTGAAGTTTGGGTTGACCTGAGAGGCCTTGTACCCTGCCCCAGGTAGGAAGATTTGTCAGATGTCTCACTTTGAGCACATGCCTGACTCTCATCTACATTCTCTGAGGGCAGCACCTGTGTTCATACTGTAACATCACTCTGCTCCACAGCTCCCACACTGGTTGCAGGTGTGATCAGATTGCCTACAGAGAAGCTGCAGCCAACAGAAAGGCCAGTAGAAAGCCTGGGAGCAAGCTGCCTTCCGGGTAACCCAATATACCCGCAAGGTGATTCACCATGAGATCTTACACCCAGCCACGCTCTCTCCACGTGACCCCAGCAAGCCTACAACAGTTTGCTTAGGCAGATACTCAGTATACAAGTAACTACACTTTCTGCAGGACACACAAGTCTCCTGCCCAAAGGACTGCCACGTCTTGAAAAGTCTAAGCAGAGATGAGACTAAATTATCAGCATGCCTATCTAGGCCCAGGCACAAAAGTTCACAGAGGAGATATTATCACAACTATGACAGAGAATGATGAACCATCCTTCTCAGCAAGCAGAGCCCAACATTGTCTTCAGGAAGCTCAGGTGGTAAAACACAAGTGTGACCACCCGTCTTTAGGAGCTATGACTCTACTTACTCAGCAAACTCTGTGAGAACAAACTGGCCACAGCAGAGAAGAGACTGTAGAGGAAGAACAGCATCCTCAGTGAGTCTGATTCATCTCAGGTGATAAACCTGAGAAGCAATTATGACTACTTTTAAATATATCATCCTTATAGCAGGCAAGGAAAGAAGTCAGGGGCAGTGGGTCTAGACCTCCAAGTATACTAAGTGATGTGGTGTGCATGACAGTTCATAAAGCACATGCACTGCTCTGCAGATCGTCACAAAAAGGTTTGCTTAGTCTCCTCCCAGAAGGATATTTTGGGCTGAGTTATTTGTCTTAAGCGTATGGTCAAATGTTTCCAAAATCACTGGAGTCCAAGACTCTATAATGGAAAAAGCAATGGATGATAATGTCTTGGAGCAAATGTTTGCACAGCCTCACAACTGCAGTGTAAGCTGGGATCCAGCATTTCTAGCTGACATCCCTAGAGAGGTCACAAAAATGGCCAAGAGATTTCTCACCTGAGGCATGTAATAGCTAGTACCGCAGTTACCCAGGGACTGTGATAGAAGAAACACTGTCTGAGTCCATAAGTGTCTGCAAGGAAAATCCAATGAAGACAGGCCCTGAGGGCTACCTCCCAAGTCCTCTGAGTGTCACAAGCCTGCTGGGACCCTCCAGGCAGGCACGCAACTACCTGGCATACTGGCACTAGACAGCAGTGGAAGCAAACGTCTGACAGATCAGGTGTCACCCAGGATGGTGCACGGCGAGAGACGTGAACTACGGGCAGTGCCCAGAACTGCCCGCAGCGTAAGGTGGCTTCCTCAAGCGCAGGTGCTTGGGGAGTCGTGTAGCTAAGCACGCCTGGCTTCCTCCATAACTCTTCAGCTGCTTGGGACCAGTAGCACAACTTAAAGAGCATTTCATGTCTTCAGCCTATAAAAAACCAAGTGATGGAAGAGGGGCCAGAATTCACACCTGAGAAAACAGGTACCAACTGTGTGTGGACTTGTGAATTCATGCACAACTCCCCACACATGAAGACCCACCCAGAAAAACGTACTTCCTCCCTGCCATGAGGATGCACAGCACTTAGCTCCCCAAGCAACCACCCCCAGAGCAAAAGCTTCTGGGGTGCTTGGGTGGAAGCTGCTGGAAAAGGAGCTGTAACATGTAGTTGTGAAAGAGGTGACCCTCCTGAAGAAAGATGCTGAAAGGACGCCAGCCCAGTTTTATTAGCCATGGAGTAGCATCACTCTCAAAAGCGGCCTCCACAGAAAAGGGTCAGACTCCTTTAATTCTGTAGTTCCTCATGGCAGACACCCTTGACAGGCAAAGTTTTGGCTTGTTAGGCTGGGAAAACTCACTCTGTTCACTATACGAGGCCAGATTTAGACATCTGACTTACATCATGGGCCCAAAGCTTATCATGTCAATCCGAGCTGAAAAATAATCCAGAAACTGGCAAAAGGAAATGTTTGGCGAGAGCTCTGAATATAAACCAGACTTTAACTGAAAGCTACAACCATGACTGCAGATAAAGTCATTCAGTCTTTCTTTTTCTGTTGCCATCAATGTACGTGAGACAATTCTCCTCATCTCATAACTCCCCAGTCTCTGCCCCACTACCTTTGTTCAGAAACAATCTTCAATTGCTATTTGCATGGCACTCAACAGATTGAGGACCCTTTTTTTAAAAAAAAAAAGCAAACATGGTGAATCAAACATCCTTGTTCCTGGTTGTGAATAATTCTACAATTAATAATGTTAGTTATATACAATATCTTTTGAGGGGGAAAATCTAGCAGTATTCTTCTCTGAAATAATTTATTGTAGTGGTTACTTAAAAGAATTGAATGCAATTTTTCTTCCTTTATATCTTTTTCCTGGGAACAAAGTCTACATTCTTCAGCAGTGATCACTCAGGCTACTGGTTGTTTTCGTTTGCTGGTTTGTTTTTTTTTTTTTTTTAAATAATAATGCACAAGAAGAATACAAAGACAAAGTTCCCTAGAGACTGAACGATACATTTTATATCAAAAGGTAATTTGCTTTCACTGGAAAATAAGCAGCACAGAAAATACTAAAACAGAAGTTTCATTTTACATTCAGACACTTAGAAGTGGGCAATTATCCAGCTGATTAGTCTCTCTTTTGGGGGTTCTTCTAGGATGCAGGAGTAACTGTACCTGTAGTCTCATATCTACTAAAATTCAGAACAAAAAGAACAGGCAAAGCAACTAGTATATCACTTCTTGCTACCACCACAACCATAAATAATATTCTTAAAGATGCCACTTACTCACCAGGAGACAAACATCAGAGGAGCTGGAAATCACTGCTTTGCCACCACTCAGCTTTGACACTGTCACTTTCCACCACCTCACAGAAGTCCGGCAGCACCTTTCCAAGCACCACCTGCGTCAGGACACGCTGTAACGTCCCACAGGCTCAGCCAGCTCACTCTGACATAAAACCAGGCTCAGGTGCTGGAACCAGCCCAGGGGCCGAGTCCCAGCTGGCAAATCTAAAATGACTTCCAGCCCAAGGGAAATGAGAGAGGAGTGTTTGGAAAGCACTTGTGTAGAGGGCTTCCAAATGGTAGTAGCCCTCCTTTAGCGAAATAGGAACACTGCCTAGGCTGAAGATCAATAGATGGCTTGGACTTTTTGAGGGGTATTGGAAGGATGGTTCTCTTCTTGTCTTGGACTGGGCTGAACAGCCCCCATTCTTTTGCTGATGAGTAAAAGGAGTTTGCACATGCATGACTGTGGCTCTTGCTTTGCTGGGTGGAGAGGTGTGATTATCACTTGTGCCCCACTGCATGGCTGCCTTCCAGCTGCCAAAGCCCTCCTGCCAGTGAGACTTCACAAGGGAGCATAGCTGGCCAGTTTGCCCAGGAATAGCTGCTCAGCTCGGCTGGCAGTGCAAACACCACTTTGAAAGCCCGTTCCATCCATACTCTCACTAGGCAGTAACTGCTGGTTACTACTCCCTCATCTGTGGTAGGAAAAGCAAATGCAGCTCTCTAGATTTTCTTTGCACTCTGGACACGTAAAGAGTGCATTCACTATGATTCTCCACTTCCTAAAAATACTGCAGGCTGAATGAAGCCTCTTGGTCAGACAGACAAATCCAGTCAATGGCATGTGTTCCTGCCACAAGGAATGTCTTGGGTCCTTTCCTATGCATCATTCCTCTTCAAAAGCTCCCTGTCACTTCCTACAACAGCAAATATATGGAGCAACACTGTAATAAACATACTAATTCCCCTATTAGGGGAAGGCTATTCAACCAGAACACGCTCTTGAAAGTATTAGAAGATATTTTCAGATAGTTGGGGTCTGAAAATCCTGCTCAGGATCTATTTCAGGACAGATAGACCACAAGTGAAGAAGGTCCCCATACCATAAATAGGAACCACAATATTTCCCTTGATTTATCTCAAAACCAGCAGAGGGGACAAAATAGCTGAATCCTGAAAGAATTAAGTGGTAAGGAGCCTCATACCCAGGTTCCTAAGCAAGGTAATCCTAAATGGTTCTTCAGAATGAAACTTGTGATTAATCATTTCTATACTACCAGCAGAACACCTAACATGTACACTTCTAGTATTGGAGCTGTCTGCCTGCAAATATGGATAAGAAAAATAATCTAAAAGGTGAGAAATCTTGCATAGGTTTAAGGGATAGAATTAGAACGTGGTCTTGAAGATTCATCATAATCTCAACAGAGAGTAGCATGCAAACTTATTTTATCTTGGAAAATAACAGGAACAAAATATCTTTCCCTCTTCTGAGACTTTAGAGATGATCAGAACTTTAGCTGGAACGTGCCATCATGGGAAGATTTCTGGAAAAGGGTGGAGCAAAATGACTGACTGTAAATAGGGCATGAAATTGGATAAATTAAGTAATCTTTAGAATTTCTAGGATCAAACAGAGCATACAGATTATATTCCAGGTAGTTCCCGAAGGATGTGACAGTTCACAAATGAATCACAAAGTGCCATCTGTATAATTTCACTAAAACCACTGGCACAATTGAAATATTGTATTTTTACCTTCATCTGTGTCTCTTCTGTGATTTCAAAGGATAGAAGCAAAGGGAAACTTCTTTTCTTCTTCAAAGCAGTCATTATCTGGATATCATGCCTGCCTTGTCAGGAGCCTTTCTAAGTGATATCCACCCCATGACCTGTGGAAGTCAGAACCATGTGTAAACACTTTTGCACCCCCTGAATAATTTTGCTAATGAATGCAGATGTGACAATTCACTTAATCACATTTTGACTACACAGCTTGCTGACGGCCCTTACACTTCTGCAAGTTTGATGAGTGATGGGTTTTCTGAGTAAATAAAACCAGTCTTGTGTACTATGTTTACAACCATTTTCTATTAGCTGGGCCTGGTTCTTATGAGCCAATAATCAGTGACACAGAGATAGGATTAATATAAATCTCAGAGCTTTTGAAAGGAACCAACAGCTGCAAACATTTCTCCTTTCTGCCTGGGCTGGAGAGGCAGGTCACTCTCACAGTGTTTAGGTAGTTCTAACAGTTCCATGCATTACAATTACAGAAAGAGTATGAGGATGTCTGGGTGCTTCTGAGACTTCTTTTGGAAAACATCTACCCATCTGTTATTCTTTCCAGAAGAGCACACAAGAATGATGGCAAACTCTGAAGTAATGAAAGTGAGGATACAAATGAAAATTCCCAAAGTAGAACAGAGTCAGAGTAACAATCTTGCTACTTAATCGAGTAACCAGCTTGTCAACATAACAAAAACTCAGGGGATATATTCCATCTGGACTTCAGCAAAGCATTTGGAATTATGTGATGTGGGAAACAATTAGTAGCTGCAAGAGTTGTAAGCCAAGCATGGAAGTAGCTAAAGCGGAAATGACAAACGGGAAGTCATTGGCCTGGAGGGATTTTACTGGTGGTGTTCCTCAAAGAACTGTCCTGGGACAAATGCAACGTAATTGTTTGGCGCAAAACCAGCAGTATACTATTGAAATGTTCTGATTAAACAACTCAGGAGGCAATGTCAGTGCAAAAGAGTAGCTGGAATGGTAGCTATTGGACAAAATTTAACTGTGTTCAGTGCAACAAGGAATAATAACAAGTTTTTGCTACAAACCAAAAGCATGTGAGCTAAAAACAAGTAAGGGAAATTCTGAGACATATTAGTAGGACTGCCAAACTTTACAGGCTCCTTCAGCTAGTAGTGCTGCTGGCATTGTTGCTTTGATCCAGAGGCAAAGAGAAATAGGCAGGGAGCAGAGGCCACAAAATCACATAACCCATATTAAAGCCACACAGAAAATGCAGGGAGAAGTAATATCCCACAAGTTCTTAATGTGGGACATGGGATTTTGGACTGAACTATGAGAAATTCTTTGTCACACGGGACATTCAGCAAGCCTGTGTTAGCCACACACAGGATGACTATAAGAAAGACCAAGGGAATGGAGCTCATCTCAGAGGAAGCAGAAAGTGAAGATTTCATTACCAAGATTACCTGCTTTCCAGGCTTCAGAGGACTCCTAATGGTGCTGTTCAGCCAGTAATGGAACAAATGAGAGTTCTTGTATGAACCTTCCTCTTATCTGTAGATGGGAGGAGATCTGCATCTAGAGCTGGCCTGCGACGATCACTGGCACCCCAAAAGTCACAGATAATAGACCAGAAAGCAAATGCTTCTGTTTAATATCCACAGTAGTTTTGCTTCTTCCAAGGTGGAAGAATAAATACCTTCCTAAACTGTGCTGAGCCATCCAGTTCTGGGAGTGAATGGGTGGCTGAGGAGAAGGACTCCTCCTACAGGAACTTCTGCTGAAGCAATGGGAGTACCTTCCTCCTCTACCCTGATTGGTATTGCTGATATTCACTGTCCTGAACTATAGGAAGAAGTTGACAGCAAAGGAGGCACCTTCCCCTGTCACCTGGGCCCTGAAAGATACTTTGAAGCACAAGGTCCTTTCCAACCCTAGTTATTCTTCGATTTCTGACCTCTCAAGGTAGGCTAGAGTGAAGGACAGTTACATCATTTCTCCTTAGATGCTTTCTTCTCATGATAACCTCCTTGTTTTGACTAGGAACTTTCTTTAGAAATGTCTGATCTGCTGGGGAGGAAACAGAAAAGAGGGACAGAGGTATCTCAATTTGCTCTGTGAGCAGCAGTGCCTGTGAAGGCTGTATTCCAGTGGATTTATGTCCCCTCATGCTCCTGCCCATTCAACTGACCTGTATGCCCTGTCTCCTCTTCATATCCACCTCCCTGCCTCCAAGGTGTTCCTCCAGGACTACAGGAAGAACACTTTTCCCTGCAGTTATCTCCACTTCTTCCTCACCTCCTTTAACTGTCACCCAGTTTCCCTTGCTCAATACTTTTAGCTCTCAAGAGACTGTTAGCTACTTTTTTTGGCATGCAAAGGACAGAAGGGAGAACCCATTGTTACAGAAGACAAGGGAAATGGCACATCAAAATACTGAAAATTGCTGAGGAACCTGGGCCAGTAACAAAAGCTGGACAATCTTCTGCTTTTTTGTGCAACTGTAGTAACATTCATATTGGGTTGCATTTCAACTTAACACATAGAAGTTTGCACTTAAATTTGGAAATCTTACAAAAATGCATTAGTATTGTGAAAAGCAGGTGAGTTTTCTGTTTGACTCTCAAAATATAACATTTCCATACCCAGAGCACAACATTTCAGCAGTATAAAGTCCTGGGAAATTTCAGGAGAGTTGTTTCCTCTTGGAAAAGATTCTTCAAAACATTTTTAAGTTCTTGGAACCAAAATACTTGATTCCTACACAAATCCACACCTCTTTTTCCTAACCATAAATAAAACTTCTCTGATAAGAACCCAAAATGTTTTCTAGAGCATCAAAAAAAACCCCACCTGGTATTTTTACCTTCATCATGCCTTGCAAGAAAGGGGAGTGCTGTTATTACTATTTTACAGATGGAACTGAAGCTCAGAGGCTAAATTACTTACCTACTGCTGGACAAAAGCATGGTGGGACAGGGAACTGATCACAACAGTCCTAATTTCCCACACAGTGTCTTAAAACACTGCACCATTTTTCTTGAAAAAAAGTCTGCACTATGCACAAATACCCCTTGGATCATAGGCCAATATGTGAAAACGAGAGCTTTCATATGCTTTGACCTGCACTTTGTGTTTTGCTCTCTCTGTTATGCACTGTCCAGATGGAAACAGTGTCTATTCTGCAGCACTTTCTCAGAAGCTGGAAAATCATTTCCTTCCACAAGCAAACACACGATTTGGGCTGTGTGGCACCACAGAAAAAGCCAATGCAGCTTCTCATTTACTGCTGTGTCTGCATGTTAACACAAAGAAGGTCAGTAGGAGTGTACACAGTACTGAGAAAATGAATAGTTAATTATTGCTAGACTGCAAAAAGGGAAAATACATGATTTATTTTGGTCTAGAAAACCACAAATCATGAGAACTGCTTCTTTTTCTGGACTGTTTTTTGTTGGAGAGCACATGCACAGAAAAATTTGGGACTATTAGTTTGAGGTTATTCAATGTACCTTGAGTATTACAGGAAAACAAAAAAAAAACAAACCCCTTTCACCAATGGGAAAAATCTCAGTAAGTGAAGTACAATATTCAACAAGAAAAATCCCATTTTTCTTGCTGATGTGTATAACCTGGTAACTTGCCCATTATCTTTTGTTGTATTTACTCCTCCTGAAGCGTCTGAGTTTGAGTGTTTCCTTGCAAAACCAACAGATGCTTCAAAATTAAGCTGCATTTAGACCAAGATGCCAGACTTGCTCTTCATGGCACAAGTTTTAATAATTTCAAAACTTCTTAGCATACAACCAGAGGTTTCTGTTGGGATGTAAAAGCACTGTTTAAAGCTTCTCCAGTCCTCCAAAGGCTGAAATTATATTTGCTGTTCATATTCCTGCTAGAATAAATAAGCAAAATACATTTGTATTACAGGATAACGGTTTTAAAAACATTATCAGAAAACATTTTTATCAAGTGTTTTGTCCCAAACTTTCTATCACAACAATCAGAACAAGTGGACCAAAACTAGCAAATCAGTTCCTCTGCAAAAGGCAGACTAGTCCCTCCCAAGTACCAATAATTATATAAAATTATTATTATAATAACATCTAACTGCTTTGTGTGGTTGTGTTGAAAAATTATAGTTCTTACAAGCTACAAAAGTAGGAAAAACTCTTATCTCCAGAGCAAGATAAGGAAAGTCCTGGCGAGCACAATTTGCTATCCATCCTTTACTTCACCTTTACGGAGCAGTTAGGAGGAGAGGCTTACGTCCAGCGCTCACGAGAAGAACAAAGTGTTGTCACTAAGCCCAGAAAGCCAGCTGCAGGATTAGGACTCCCCACGTGAGTCTTGGGCAAGTCTCCAGGCAATTGGCAAATGCCAGAGCAATAATAGACAATTTCAGTGTAAATTCTGGAGAATTATTACAGTATGTTCCTTGTTGACTTACCAGTTTTATTTTGTGTTGATTTCCAAGAAGAGTACTTAGTTTTATCCAGACGGAATACCAACGATTTGAAAAAGACATTCCCTATCCTAACACTTTAAAGACACAGCCAGTCAGCCCAATTAAGTAAGTGGAACACAGCAAATGAGAAGTGATGATCATTAAAACCAATGTGCACCATTTTCACAGCTGAGATTCACTTCAGCAGTATTCAGCAGATATGCGCTGCTGCAAATTCTATACAGGCAATTACAAAACTTACCAAGCTTATTTGCATATCTCATTTTTGCACTGGAATGAACTAGAGATCATGACCAACAGACATGTATAGTTTTATAAGTGCTAAATAACTGAGTTCAGGTACTCAAACGTTTTGCAATGTTTAAGTAATACAAAGGCAAAAGGCTCAGCACCTCCAAGCAACAGCTACTGTTCTGAAACCATCTGACATTTTTCTAGGCAAGATCCAGACTCACCAAATTGCTCGACTTCCCAAAGCAAACAAGTAGCAGATTGTTTTATCTCCTAATTCCAAAGTAAGTAATTTAATACCCCGTGTCACATCATTTATCCTGACAGAGTGGTTTAATAATTGTCTCACACTATCACAATGTATGTTTTTTAAGCATTTGTGTCATCAAGTGACAGAAGCAACATTACTGAACAATTCCCAGTTTTTCCTAAAACTCTTTGTTTTGCAGCTAGTCAGTTATAGATGCACTATCTGCATTTAAGCAATGATGTATTTCTGCTGGAAAGGTATTTTAGAAAAACAAATTTGCGGAAACTGTCTGATGCATCAGTACAATGTTTTGTTCAAGAAAAAAAACAAGACTCAATTGTTTCCGCAGTCTTATTGAAGAAAGCTTTACCTAATTGTTCTTCAGTTTAATT
The DNA here is from genome assembly GCA_009806455.1 of Tetrax tetrax. Lineage (NCBI taxonomy): Eukaryota > Metazoa > Chordata > Aves > Otidiformes > Otididae > Tetrax > Tetrax tetrax. The sequence continues at coordinate 239,973 of WHYT01017041.1, forward strand.
GATTCTTTTTTTCCTAGCAAACACTGCATTAGCTCTGTCAGTGTTGCACTATGCTGTGGCGTGAAACTTCTGTCAACATCCCTACAGTAAACGTGTACACTCATTCCAGCTTCAGCCGTGATGTGAAATCACCTCAGAACATAAAAGAATCAAATATGGTCACGTTTTTAGCGTGGCCAGCAGGTCGAGGGAGGTGATTCTCCCCCTCTACTCTGCCCTGGTGAGACCCCACCTGGAGTATTGTGTCCAGTTCTGGAGTCCCCAACATAAGAAGGACATGGACCAGTTGGAGAGGGTCCAGAGGAGGGCCACGAAGATGATAAGAGGGCTGGAGCACCTCTCCTATGAGGACAGGCTGAGAGAGTTGGGGCTGTTCAGCCTGGAGAA
>WHYT01017041.1:247783-372794 GCA_009806455.1 Tetrax tetrax
GCCCTGCCCAGGCGGCGGCCCCTCCTCCAGGAAGCCGGATCTACCGCATCCTTGTCGGCGGGGCCGGCCGCAAACTCCCGGCCCCGCTGGGCAGCTCCAGCGCCGCCGTCGCCTCCGCGGCAGCATGCGGCCCCCGGCTGAGCCCCTCGCCGCGCCCCGCCACCCCCCTCGGCTCCTCCTCCTCCTCCTCCTCACGGTGAGTGGCCGCCGGCCCCGCACCTGCCCCCGGGCCCGGGCCGAAGATGGTGGCCGCGGCGAGGGCCCGGGTCGAGCCCCGCGGGTGGGGGCGGCTTCGTGGCGGTGCTCGGGGCCGGGCCGTGCCGGGCCGTGCCGGGCCGTGCCGGGCCGCAGGTTGTCAGCGTGGGGCGCAGAGGGAGGCGCAGCCCCTGGGTGTCCGAGGGGCTCGGGCCCTGGCCCGGGGCCGCCTGCGGGAGCCAGCCCGGCCGTTGTCCGGCCTGACCGGGCTCCCCGCTCTCCAGCCTCCGGGGTGACGCTGCCTTACCGAGCTGGGGAATGTCAGGTCGTTAAGTCGAACCGTTAAAAAGCTTTCCGTCCTACGTGACATTAAATATGTGGGTTGGACCGAAGAGGGGTTCTTTTGACGTCTAGTTATAGATGCACGTGTGAGCATGGTGCTGCACTGGCTTATGGAAACAGTTGTATTTTAGGGACATCTACCAAACTACTTTTTCTTCTTTTATTCTGCTAAACACAAAGTCCAGTCTTTGTATGCCTGTATGATACTAATGCTGACTGGGAGCAGATCAACATGTTGGCATTTCTCCTTTTCAACTATTCACATTCTACCACTGTAGCCCCCCCCTAAATAAAACCAGAACAACATCTTGAGATCTAGCATGACGTGGCAGGCGTTCACAGCCGAAGGGCTACGGTTATCTTCAAGCTGTGCAAACAGGTGCAGTTTTGTAGGGTTATGTGTAATTTCAGCAGGGGTGAACTCACGGAGGATCCGTCTGAGATTTTATTCCAGGGAAGTGAAAGAACCATTTCTCATCATTTCTGTAGTATTACACTACTGAAAATTTCCTCTTTCCTACCAATTGTTGTGATTACCCCCCACCGTGATTTTTATCTCAACATCTGATGGGATGACTTGGGCTAACTCCTTCAGATTCAGCAGGTTTTAAGAAAAAGATCAAGAAAAAAAACTTTTCTAGCGTTTGTGGCTGGGTTGCCCCACACAAAGCCTTTATGTCTTTCTTGTTGAACTCTGCCCAGTTTATGGTAACATTTTGAATCCAGCATAGCTGATCTCTTTACTGTGCTGGGAAACTTATATTTACATCTCATATTCACACTCCTTGTGTAATCCTTTCATCATCACTCTCTGTAGCTAGAGATTATGCACAATTAACTCTGCCTTGTCTGAGATAATGGGCAGGGAAGAACTGGGGTTCCTCACTGATAGGAACATTTAGATAATACACATGCTGTGCAGTGCACTGGAGAGCACTGTGTAGAGGCAGCAAAGTGGTAACAGAGACTCAACCATAGTCTGGAAGAGTTGACAATCTGCAGTCTCTGCCACAGCTGCATCAGTGTGGGGTCGCTCAGGGGTCTTTGCCCCATGCTCCTTAGTGGGTGAGCCTCCTCAAGGGTTTGTAAGGTGTGGTGTACTAGCAGACCCAAACGTGCTTCATGCATTTTTCCAGCACATATCTCCATAATACCCAGGCACCAAAGAATACAAAGAAGAGTTTATTGAGTAACTCCGTGCAGCCATTTAGCAGAACAGGCACCAAGGGAAAGGCAGTAAGACCAGTGGGGCTGAAGCTAACCTTATGCGTCAGCAGTCATGGTGCATCATGCTGAAGTGCTCTAGGAACGTCATGGAGTTTGTTCTGTAAGGAACTGGCCTCGGGTTGCAGAGCTTACTGTCTTGGGATTCCCACCACAAAAAGCAGCACAATTGCTGCCATTCGTGTAAGTCCTATGGCCACATTGGTATGCTGCTGCATCCTTGTTCATGAGCTGCGGCAGACCCAAGCTGTCTTTGCTCGGGGCCAGCTCCCATATCTCTGTGTTGGATAAACCCCTGAGAAAATTGGGAGCTGGCCGCATGTACTTTGACAGTAAACGTGTGCGTGTGGTAAGCACACAGCGGTACCACAGTGCTTTGTAGCGTCTACCTGGTAGACTTCTACATTTTGTAATAACCACGTGGCATTACTTTCATAATATATTACCGTCTTCCTCATGACACAGCCACCGTATCACGAGGATTAAGCTGTCTATGAGTACTCTTTATTGTAAGATTAAAAAGAATATAAGAAATGTAGATGATAACCATCAAGTAAAAGGGGTTTAGAATAATTAGTGGTTGCTGCTATGTGCTTTTAATGCTTTTAGAGGTATCGTAACCAAAGAATAATTATGTAGAAAATGTAAAAGGATAGTATCTTTGTCGAGTCAAGCTCTGAAAGATACCCAAATTAATATTAAAATTCAGGCTGAGAGAGTTGGGGCTGTTCAGCCTGGAGAAGAGGAAGCTCCGGGGAGACCTGATAGCGGTCTTCCAGTACCTCAAGGGGGCCTACAGGAAAGATGGGGAGAGGCTGTTCAGTAGAGCCTGTTGTGATAGGACAAGGGGTAATCGGTTTAAATTAGAAGGAGGTAGATTTAGATTAGATATTAGAAAAAAATTTTTTACAATGAGGGTTGTAGAGCACTGGAACAGGTTGCCCAGAGAGGTGGTGGATGCCCCGTCCCTGGAAACGTTCAAGGCCAGGCTGGATGAGGCTCTGAGCAACCTGATCTAGTCAGGGATGTCCCTGCTCCTTGCAGGGGGGTTGGACTAGGTGACCTTTGAAGGTCCCTTCCAACTCTAACCATTCTATGATTCTATGATCAACTTTTGTATCAGTATTTGTGCATTTATGTTATTACATGATGTGTTGGTAACTTTTCCAATGGACACTAGCCTCTTGTTGCTATACCTTTTTTAGCCACTTCAGTGCTCATGATTTTTACAATACTCATTTTATAGAATGGGAAATGAGGCAGAGAATGGGAAACAAGGCTGGCACTCTGAAACTTCCTATTGTAGGAAGCCTAGATACTGACATTGTGGAGTGTTTTGCATTTTTATACCATTTTATTTGTTCAAAGTGTATATCTTGGTGCTTATGCATGTGTTTAGGAGCATTGCATTGCTGCACATCTGGCTTCCAATGTCTGTTGTTGGACACAAGAAGATAAAGAGCATTCAGTTCTTCCTGTGGCAAGTGGTTTTAAGTGACAAGTTCAGAAAGACCTAGGAATACTAAATAAATCTAGCTATCTAGAGTTACCCAGCTGCTAGCAATGATATCCAGCTTTCCTATCCAAAAGTTCCCTCATTCAGTTATGGCTTCCAGCTTCAGCCTTAAATAAAGTCAAGGTCTTCAGATAAATAGTCTCCTCTATGCACAGTTGTGTTCCATTTACAACGCTGTAGCTTTTTTGTGCCTTTAAGGAGGCAGAGATCCAAGGGAAAAATAGCATTTGATCACATAGTTAAATCCAAAATCCTCATCTATAGGAACAAGGAAGTAGTAGTATAGGTAAACTTAGTTCTGACTTTTCCTAATATTTACACCTTCACAGGTTTTTCTGGCTTATTTTTTTCAGTGTAGTTCTCAAGGAACATCAACATATTCTTAAGAAATAAAAAGCAAAATAGTTTATCATTAGGGACTTTTACTGATCCCTGTATTGGACCATGGGCAAGGTCTTGTCCTCCAGGTGCACGATACATAATTCCAATAATAATAAGAGATGTACTAACGACTTGGCTGAAGCTTTTAAATATTTTGAGAATCACAGTGAAAAAGCCATCAGTTCAAGGTAGATAGCCAAGCTAAATGTCAGTTGGGTTTGATTAAGCTTAGCAAAGTTAAAAGTCACCCAAGGCAGATCTTCTCATTTTAAACAATCTTAACAACCAGCTTCTCTGGTAATCCTAAATGACAATTCTGAATATTTTAGAAGGATATGGGGACCTGGCAGAAGTGCTGTGCTGGGGCTGGCCCTCTGAGCTGAGTAATCCTCAATATCCTTGGCAGTGCTTCAAGCCGGACGCTGACTGCAGAGCAGAAAGAAAAGAAGCTGTTTGAAGCCTTAGAGACAAGAACTTCAGCATGGAGAATAATCCTGGTGTATGTCCAAGCACTCACTCTCAAAGTCTATTATAAAGTACATAGCTAAGAGAGAACAAAAACTGAGCAAATGCTGCCTGCTGCTCTTGTTGCTCAGATTTCTAAGTCCGTCTTCAGGACAGGAATGTTTCTGTAATAAGCTCCTAAATATTTCATGAACGTTAATTCATTCTCAGGAAACTATCGTGAGCTGCCTTAGTTGCTATTCTGCTCTTCAAGTACCTGCATGAGAGGTAATAAATTTAGCTAACTTTAAAAAGATATAGAAACATCAGGCTGTGGCACCACAAGTGAACCACAAAATGATGAATAAATGCTGGTACATTTTAGTATGTACTTTTTAGGCCTGATCCCAGGAGCGTGTGTAAATAGCACGACGTGTAAGTCAGTATCTTGGACTGGATTCCACTTGTGGAAGGGCTGAAGGATACACCCTGTAAATACAGTTTGTTTGTAGACGTGTACGTACCTTTGAGAACTTGATGGGGGGGAGTGGTTGCCATTAAAACCTTGATGGTAGGTCTCCAGTAATCCCCATCTACTTGCTGTGTGAAAGAATCCTGGTATTTTGGAATTTGAATACAGTATATAAACCTGCTCGTGCAGTGTTCCGCTATTGCTGTAAGTACATTAGTAGTTACGTAAACTTAGATTCTCTGGTTAACGCAGTTTGTCTTTTGGGTTTTTTTTTTTCCAGAATTTTGTGCCATCCTTTGGAAAGGAGACATTACGGACAACGGCAGTTACTTCACAGTTTGGGCAAAATATGGATTACGTGGACTTCATTCATTTAAACATTTTAGAAAAGAAAGTTTGTAACAATTCTGAGGTTTCAGTTCAGTATTTATGTTCCAAGCCTTGTGTCGTCAACTTGGAAGCAGTAGCTTCCTCCGAGTTCAGGACTGGTGTACCAGTGTATAGAAGGAGATGGAAGGATGAGAAGAACCTTTACGTTAGCAGAACTCGGCAAATACATTTGAAATTTCCAAGCATCATGGTTTACAGAGACGATTATATCATCAGAAACTCCATAATAGTGCACAGTGTGATATTATATGCATGGATTAGTCACCAATCAGTTAGCAGCTATGATGTTGAGGAGAGTGAAGACTACCAGGATGCAGTTGCCAAGAACTTCACTTTTTTAGAAGCAGTTCCACCTTTTGAACGCCCATATAAGGACCACAAAGTTTGTCTTCAGTGGGGTGCTGACTATTTGTGGATGCTCCAGGCAAACAGGATACCTCAGTGTCCTCATGAAAGTGGTAGGTGTAATGTCACTTTTGTCCCCAAGGAAACTAATGGGACCCAAATAACAGCAGTGGTAAGCTGTAGTAAATAGCAAAGGTTGTGTAGAATGTTTTACCTGACCAACACTGTTGGATATGTCACCTTCATAACTGGGGGATTAGAGTTGTAAGTGACTGAAGTCATCATGTCTTTCAAAGCTGGCTTGTTTTATCACAGACAGTCTGGAGATTGGTAGCAGTGTGGCCTTCTATTTTCTAAGTGTATTCTATCAACTTTATTTAAAACCCACTGATGTCGGTGGACATGACTCCTTTGTCTTCAGGGAGAGTTTTTCAGTCCCTTATTGCATTATTTCAGAGTCAGTCCTGCAATTCTTACATACATAATTCTTACACAGGTAGTCTACTTCTGCTTAAGATGATGGCCGCACACTCAGAAACATATTTTTAAGTCTTTATAGTGCAATAAACTTTATAGTACTTTTTTTTTTCCCCCCAAAGCCATTATGGACAAGCACTTTTGTTTTAAAAATTAATAGTTTTAAATTTAAAAGTGTGTCTTGCCCAGCTTTATAAACTACTGAAACCAACAACTCTGCTTTCTAGATTTTATGAGCTCTCCTGATTTTTTTTCTGTCTAGCAATTCTTTGTCCTCAATATATATTCCAAGCAGAACCTACAGTGAAAAGGTTATTTGCTTCTACAGGTTTTTCTCCTAGAAAATCCCATCATGGTATTTGTGTCATTTGTTTTCACTACATTGGCATGTAAATGCACCGAAGCTGAGCAGGGAAGCAGTGGTGTTGCTGCCTTCAGGGGCTTTCGAAAATACTTGTTGGAGAGCATGTGATCTCTGACAACAGTGTGAAACATCTTATGCATTATCTAATTGTATTCTAGATGAAAACAAAATAGGAGGAAATAACATTTTATTCAAATTTATTATTTAAAATAAGCTTGTAACAAATAGCTTGGGGTTTGGAGTTCTTTTGATGTGGTTTGGGGGGTTTTTCTAGGAAAGCTGATGATATGTAATGGCCTTGAAGTTCTTTTTCCTGTTTCTTAACAGGGACAGCATTATCAGATTTGTTACAGTATTATGCATATCAGTTAAGAACAGAATTGGTATCTATCTGTACATACAGTATAAGCTGGAGAGCTGAAAATGGAGACCAAGTCCAGGAGCTGTGGAGTAGTGTCATATGGGCATAACCAAAGACAGAATGAGATTTAAACAATAACATAGGTGAAGATGTCTTTCTTACTAACTGGTCCTTTACGTATCTTAGATTTAAATGAGTCTGTTCTTTCTCTGCCTCTAATGCCAGCTGGAAACTGACTGCGTTTTACTTCCTGTGGGTTTTCCAGTCCAAGACTGTAATGTATTTAATAGCAATGAGTGAACTTGTCTTTAAGGACTTATAGAAGGTTTGTCTCAAATTTTGATCTGTTCTGTGATCCAAATGTTTGAACAAGTGTGAGCTAATTAATTGGTTATCAATGCTTGTTTTCTGGCAGATTAAGAGAGATTGTATTTTGCAGATAGCGTCCAGATTCTCAACTTCATATATGCTTCCAGTGGGGAGAAAACAGGAATCGTGAAGAAATTTGAGCAATTTGAAAACAGAGAACTTGAGACAATCAGAGAACATCAGATTGATTATCCCATGTAAGTATAGGTAAATAATTGAAGTGGGCTGTAATTGATTGATTATTGAAGACTGTAGAATGTACTTAAACTCTTAGGCTATACCACAAATTAAAGGAATACTACCTACTAGTTTGAGAAAAGGCTTAAAAGAAAACTAGTTAGCTGTTCCTTTTGTTTTCTGATGACAGTTTTGGAGGGAGTTAAGCTGAGCCTTGGAATGATACTTGCGCCACGTGTCAGTGCGGTGCTGTGTAAGAGGTACCAATAGTAGGTGTAACTGAGCTGACTAGGTACAGTTAGGAGGGTAAATTAGTCCTTAGGTGCTGTCATGATCAGACTGCTGTCTCAGGATTAGGTTTTCTGCATTATGAAGAGATCTGCATTTCAAACATCATTTGCAGACCAAGGGTGGAGTAGGATTACTTGCAAGGGCAGGTAGTGTGGAGCAGCTTATTCCCTATAAATTCACACTCTAGTTTATTTTGCAACTGGCAAGCCCTTAGTGGTAGAGTCCTCTGCCTAGATAAGTCTTCCAGCTTGAGCTTATACTGTCTTCTTCCACCATCCTTGTGTAAACTCTCCGAGTTGAAAAGGAGTAAACCCCCCCCAGCCGCTGCACGCCATTCAGTTACAGAGGAATCACTCTGGGAAGATGATTTTTCTCTACTCTTCTTCCCCTTCCCAGAACTGTCACAACTCTTCACTCATATTTTGCAACTTTAGAGGAAAAAGTGTATATAGAGATATATAAATATATCTCAATTCCACCAGATGCTGTTACCCCAGCAACATTACTACAGAAATAGGAAATGATCACAGGAACTGGAACTTGCCTGCTGGTTTGTGTTTGGCCTGTGACCACAAGAAGAGTGCCAAAGAAGACTTGCCAGATAGTGCAGGTTGCATACAAATTACTAGCCCTCAAACTATAGCTCTGAAGTCATATGCACAGAGCGATTTTTAGCTCCTGGCCTCTTCAGGATGGATGACAGCCTGGTTTGCGCAGTCTGTTGCCCTTTGCTCACTAGCATGGTTGCATTCTGCTTCTGGCACTGAAGGCACTGCTAGCTCTGGTTGAGAATATATGGCATGAATACATGCAGCTCCACACATTTCCACCCTCTCTTGCCTTCGGGTGGTGTTTCCAGTGTTAACATAAAGCATTGCCTGTGTGTTGCGGTTGTGTGACAGCCTACAGTAGCTCTGTTAAGAAGAGGAAGAATTTTCCTTCAGCTCTCTGTATGTAAGTGGTGGTTCCCCGCTGCACCAGAAGGCCAACAGAAGCAGATGGATCTAGGAGAAGTTACTCGTTTGACTTCGGTCAGGGATTTATAAAGAAATAGATCTGGAGACAGACAATTGTCATTTGAGGGAGCTGCCAGTGGACAACCTGCAGCAAGGACAGACTGGAACTGTAAGGGATTACTTACACTGTACGGCATTCTGCAGCAATAGGGGATGTGAAATAAGGCAGCATTGTCCCAGTAAATTTGTCCAGAACAGTTGTGTGCTCAGACTGGCAATCAAAGATTAAATGGAGACTGCAGCATTTAAGTTTGCTGTATTGCTAGAGATGAAAGATGGCAAAGAGTGATATATAAGCATAAGCAGTATTTCTGAAAGCACAGTGTTTGCCTGTAGGTCATAACAATCAATATACAAGTAAGTGTGTTTTACAAACCCTCCTACCTTGCCCATGTACCATCTCTGGAGGATATGGTGTAGACTCTGTTGGGAAAAACTTCACCACCCTTTTTTTTTTTTTTTTTTTTTTTTTTTTTAAGCATGATAGCAAGTGTTAGGCTTTCAGACCTAAAAGTCACTAAGAAAAGATAATTTATTTATCAGAGATTATAATAATCGTAATGCTTTGCTACTTTCTACATTGGAGGTAGGGTTTTCAAAGGCATTCAGCATTGGCCTAACTGGTATGGAAATATTATGGAAATAAGTGATCAAGTTTCTCTTAAAAGCACTGAAGCAGATTTAGTGTGGCACAGAGGAACTCCTTAAAATTATATACTGTGGTATAAATTCTGCTTTTAGTGCCTCAGCCAGCTTTGTGTATAAATTTCTAAGTACATGGCATTGTTTGGTCTTCATTTATTTATTTTGCACTGCTCCATAGTTTGCACAGGCTCTACCTTTATTTATCCTGTAATAGGTCTGTGACAGCAACTATCCATACCTATCTGTACTACCTAGAGGCTGGATTCATTTTTAACTGGTTCTCCCAAGCACAGTTGGCATTTAGTATAAAAGACACAGCTTAGTTTTTACTGGCTTCCACAATCAGAGATTACAAGACCATACACTTGGGGATTTTGTGCTGTTGCCTGCATACGGGAGGTTGACTTAAAGTTGTCTTGGTCGTGTTTTCAGTTCCCTGTTGGTCTGGCAGCAGCTCTGACTACTGTTGTGGAATTGACTCGGATAACACTCCTGTACTCTCCTCTCATGTTGTTACCACAGAAGTGTGTGGTTAAAAGGAGGTTCCAGATCCAAGAGTCTTAAGTACTGTTGCTCTGAAGGTTTTCTCTGCAGAGGAAGTGTTCTGTTCTGAAGATAACATGTGAAACTGGTTTGCTAAATTAAAGTGAAATGCATGCTTTTCAAATTATGTAGGGAGATTTCTCATCAGGAGTGGACTTTTTGTTTATTTTTACTCATGCAGGTTCACCGTTTCAATCTGGCTGTATTTACTGCATCACTGTGAAAAGGATCTGTGTGGTATACTCTATTTTATTGATCCAAAAGAAATGTATAGTACTCCTGCTGTATTTCTAAATGAGGAAGGTAAGGGATATTATTAACAGCACAGTTAATATAATAGTATAATAATAGTTGCATAGCATCTAGTCTTAGCTAACTTCAGGAAATGTCTGCTTTGTCAGGATAATAGAGTGAATCTTGCAGGTCAGGAACATACACTGGGATTATCTCAGTTATTTGTTATTATTATTGAAGTCTTATTTTAATATTGTTCTTAATTCTTATATATATATACTACACAAAATGTTTTTAAAATTTGAAATAGACTCAGAAAAAGTCCAAATGATTCAAAGTCTTGCCTGCATTGCAGTGTTCAAGAACCACAGTCTTATTTCCCTGAACCAAAAAGATGTTAAGAGGTAGCTCTGTCTGATTCTAGCAACACTTGCAGTAGAGGAACATTCTGCCAGAAGATGGCTCTTCCATCTCTGATAGAAAATGAAATTCAGCAGCTGGGGGCTGGATAGGCTCACAGAGGAAATAAATGTGCATAATTTTAGAAGTGCACACCTGGCTTTCTCATAAAATATTACAGTTTTTTCCCCTTCTTTGCAAGTTTCACAACTAATCTTTTTCTTTCAGTTATTTTTGCTATTTCTGTTTTCTCAGTCTTGTAACCAATCTAAATAACTAATCTGTCCATTATAAACTGGATGCTTTTCTTTGAAGAACAAACAAAAACGGCAGCTGGACTAGAAGCTATCGGCTTGATGTAAGATTTTCTTGGAGAGGTTTTAGGGCCAGTTATGTTGTCAGTTTTAGACTGGATTATCATAATAGCCTGTTCTGGTCTTAAAAGCTCAGACCATAAGTCTGCAGGTCAAAATAGTGAAGGGTAGAGGCATCTTGCACTTGATCATTGCGCTCTCACGTGCTAGCAGTTGAATGTTGAGTAGATACCATTGTCTGCTGTTCCCCTCTGCTGTTTACTGCAAGTCAAGTCTGCTTTCTGGTGTTTGAGATCAACTGTGGCACCCTCCCTCTGTGTGTTTATCCCTCAGTTGATTTTGAGTCTGTGGTTTCATGGGGTAGGGGGAGTGTGAGCAAGAAATTGTGTGGTGACTTGGGCTAAACCATCACAGTGAGCCTGGGCTTTAGCATCTGAGATGTGTTACTGAAGTGTGGGGCACATTTTCCTGGGATTCTGTGAGAGCCGATGTATAGCTTGGCCAGTACTTGGATCTCTGTTGGTGATAAAAGGATGAAGAAGGCAGAATCACTGTGAAGAATATATTAGGAAGCCCATTGTTCATGTTGATATTTCTCTGGTGTTTATTTCCTTTTTCTTCCTTTGTTGCTCTGTCAGGTTATGTGCATATTCAGATGCACCTCATGAGAGGAGATGACCTTGCAGTGAAAAGTAGTTTCAGCCTTCCTCTGAAGCAATGGTTCCGACTGGATCTCTCTTTTAAGGGTGGACAGGTACGTGTGCTATTGAACTACAGGATCAAGGCCGAGATTTGTCTAATTTGATTATGCCTCTGATAAACCCCTTAATAGCTGAAACTGAGTACTGTAATTGGTACATGCTCACATAGCAAAAGAATGAAAAATCTAAAACTAGAAATTGTCCAGGGATGTTCAGACCATCCAACTTTGGGAAATTAACTTAGATGCTTAAGATAAGAGCCTAGAATTACTGTGTATTCAGTGGCTGTCTTGGCACATGGTTGCACTCTACAGTCTTTATTGTCTGTACAGGCAACCAGGACTCCTGGCTTAGACACCTTATCTAGATACTCTAAGTTACATAGTGTGAGTAGCTCTGAGGGACTTTGCACTTGGAGGCTTAGGCATTTTTACCATTCTGATACGAAAATTTAAGTCTCTGGGCTTCTGTACAGTAGCATGCCTCTTGCCTAGGTGTGTTAGCCTACAGGAGACACGTGGAATTTCCAAGTTTTGGATATTTGACAAAATACATAATTTACATTTTAACAAATCACAGTTGTTTTTTCACAAAACCTTCCAAAAGCAGCTCTGAAAACTGGGGCTCCCTGCCCAAGTTCTTGTCCGAACCTCCAGCTATTAAGATATTAGGGTGTGAAAATAATCAAAAATCTTAGTCTTCTATTTCTCCACTTCCTCCTCCTTGAAAATGGTTGAATAGATTACATTCTGAATTGTAAAAATAATTGCTAATTAATGGCAAGAACAACTAAGCAGATTTAAGGTATGAGGTAAATGACTGATAAAGCTGAAACAATGCTGTACTGAGAGAGCAATGTACAGGCTAAACTACTGTTACTTTTGCACCTCACTGTTTCAAGTATATAAGTGGTGAGCAGATTGTTTGTCTTGCAAGTAAATCAGGTAGAAATGTGTATTTACTTTTAATATAATAGGCTTTCAAATACATTGTTAAAAGGAAAAGCAAAAAAAAAGTTTTATAGAATCAGAACTGTCTTTTTCTGCTTCTTTAAACTGTAGTTATAATTTAAGTTCATGGGAGAGGGAAGAGCCTATGGATTTTGAAGCTCAGCTCAGCTCAGTGAAAGTTACTGTCAATATTGATACAGGTTATATTATTCTTGACCTGTTGGAAATTTGAGGATTGCTTGTATGATTAGAATAAATAAAAATATTCTTCCATCAGAGAGCAGAGTGAATTTATTCAGGTGTGAGATAAAACCTGTGGTCAATAAATTTCCACTTCTGGACAAAGTAAGGGAGCCATGAAGAGTTTAGTGAGCACTCTTGTGGGAAAAAAAGAGGAAGTAGGACCAAACTTAAGAACATTTTGGTACTTAGAGCCATTCTTTGGAACAGGTAAAACTGTGGTTCAGTTCCATCTTATTGACATGTCTTCCTGTAGTAAGTTTTTAAATGCTACAATCCTCAAAAGGTACATAAGAATCTCCTTTTTTAGGTACTTTATGTCCGAAGAAGGGCAGCAAAGCTCATGAAGGGTCTAGAGAACAAGTCTTATGAGGAGTGGCTGAGGGAACTGGAGTTGTTTAGTCTGGAGAAGAGGAGACTCAAGGAAGACCTTATTGCTCTCTACAGCTACCTGATGAAAGGAGGTTGTAGTGAGGTGGACGTTGGTCTCTACTCCCAAGTGAAAAGTGGTAGGACAAGAGGAAATAGCTTCAAGTTGTGCCAGGGGAGGTTTAGATTGGATATCAGGGAAAAATTCTTCACTGGAAGGGTTATCAAGCATTGGAACAGGCTGCCCAGGGAAGTGGTTGAGTCACCATTCCTGGAGGTATTTAAAAGGTGTGTGGGCGTGGTGCTTAGAGACGTGGTTTAGTGGTGGACTTGGCAGTGCTAGGTTAACGGTTGGACCTGATGATCTTACAGATCTTTTTCAACCTAAATGATTCTATAATTCTATATTTTTTTTCACTTCATTAGTTTAAGTACATTTAGTCCAGCACGATCTGAGGTGAAATATATAAATTGGGTAAGACTGGGAAATTCAAACATCAAGAAATTAAGAGCTAAACTTTAAGAGCATCTGAAGATGCCGATGAATCCCTAAAAATACCTAGGCACTTGAGAAGATTTTGCAGGGTTGTTTTTTGAGTCCATAGGCGACATTTTACAATACCAACCTGTATGAAAATCTTGTCTTCCTTCTCAGACATCTGAATTCCTTTTACCACTCTGGCACTGAAAATCTACTGAAAGCCCATCTCCTGCAGAAGTAGGAGTTGAACCTAGGTTTTTTTTTAAAATCATAGTCCGTTACATTAGCTTTATGGCCATTCTTCACCTGTAAGCTACAATTTCTTGAGAAGATCAGTATTCTCTTCATTTAGCATCATGGCTATATAAAAGCAAAACAGCCTTTCACACTTTGGAAGAATAAAAGCTTCAGCAAAGTACAGTTGCCTTGTAACAGAGCACAGGAATGAAATAGCTGAAGTAGGCAACATCTGTGCTGTCTTTCTGTTTTCCATCGCTCATGGTTGGCCAGGGCAGCCAATGCTTCCCATTAAACTCTTCTGACATATATCAGATATGTGACACCATCCTTTTTAGTGCAGAGGAGATGCAACAGCTATAATCTTCTGAACTATGAGTTGAAATGGCTTAATAAATGTACCTTATAATGTTTGTTTATTATAATTAATATTCTGTGTTCTTTTAGATAGAAGTAAGCAGCGTTGGGAAGAATTTGAAAAGACATCATCATCAGTCTTTTACGTAAGCAGCATTTTCCCCTTTGCTGAATAATATGTGTGTTTGTGTTCAGAAGTGGAAAATGGGAGAAGGGGAGCACAAGTTTGTAACTGAGATTCCAAATTAATTCCAAGATGTCTGTGATCTTTTTCCACTCTGTGTTTTCAAAACCAGTTAGCATTACTGTGCTTGCATTAAGCATGAGCTGAATAATTTTATTAGTGCCATGAGGTAGCTGAGTTAACAAGCTGTGTCATCTAGTACTAGAGTCTGATAACCCTCCCTAAAAACTGATTGGAAGGTCAGTAGCATTAGGATCAGTCTTCAAATTAAGTCTTGGCCTTACTGAAGTCAAGGGAAGTTTTGCGGTTGCTGTGAGAGTGTTAGGATTTCACTGGCGATCAGAACTTCTACTGAAAATGTTCTTGCTCTATCCTTTATTTTAAGTAGAAGTTCTGTAGTTTAAGATTGACTCTTTCTTGTGCAAAGAATTTTTTTAAAAACCCTTTTAATATGGAAACTATGTAACGGTAAATTGCATGGCAGACTTTAGTGTTGTTCCTTCTCTGCTGTGGTTTACAAACCAGAAATTGTAAATTTGCAGATAGTAACTCTAGGAGACAGCTTGAATTTTCATATGCCCATTTTAGAAAAGTGCAAGGGAGGGAACTGGTATCTCTGAGGTTATGTAATAGTGCATAAAACACCGTAAGATACCTATATAGGTCAGAAAAATAAAAGACTTTGCTGGTTTAAAATGTTTGTAGATGAGAGATTTGTTAAATTTACTCCAAAATTTATCACACTAAATTGCAGAGTAGATTTTGAGAGTAAACAGATGAGAAAAGAAAAAGATACTGGCAGTGAGCTTAAGGCTGTTGGTTACTGAAATTCTGAGATACAAATTTCTTCTTTTCTTTCATAGTACCTCTTGATAGCCAGCTTACTTCTCTTTTCATGTTCTCAAGTTTTAGGGAAGATTTCTACTATGATGACACTGCTGGATACTTTGTTCTTGGAGGCAGTGGATATGTAAATGGTATTGAAGCATTCTTTGGACCTGTGAAGTACTATCGTCTCAATGTGTTGGAAACAGATCAGGTAAACAAAAGTAGGATTTAGAAATGTTTAAATATTAGCAGCCAGCTATGGCAGTATTTTTTTTTGTTTTTTTAGCTGAAGCTTTTACCAAGTGATAAACTTGCTATGAAGCATAATAGTACTTTGGAATATGTAACCAAAATATGATCTTCTTCTGTTGAAATCTAGGAATGTTAGTTACCACTTCAAATACTAAAAGATAAGAAGTGAGAATATAAAGCAATGTTCCTAAATCTGTATTTAAGTAAAGACTTATTTTCAGTATTGCTTTGTTTCCCAGAGTTTTTGATCATACAGTATTGAACGCATTTGATTAATTTATAGTTTTGTTTAAATCGATGGTAAGAGCCACATAGGCTCAGTCAATTTTAGAAGTTCATGGTTTCATGGATTATGCTGAATGTTTAAAGTCATAGTCTGTTGTGGCCTGCATCAGATTGTCTGGCACATTAACATGATGTGCCAGATATGCTGATCATAGTAAACAATCTGTTTCCTTTTGCCTACAACTTTCTATTTGCCTACAACACTTCCTTCTAGCCAAACAGACAGATACTGTAGATGCCATTTATCCACCATTTGCCTTTTTATAGATTTCTAACCCTCTTCATGACAAAGAAACAGTGGAACAAATTGAACTCTACTATGAGAGATGTATGGACGTTCAAGAAATAGTTTATGAGTACAGCTATATTGTAAAGCAAGGCGAAAAGGTGCAGAGAAATTGTAAGTGTTGATCGATGAGATACGAATTTTAAACTGTTATCTTTGGAGACCTATTTTCTTTCCTTTTACCAGAATCTGGAAAATAATAATCAAAAGTAAACTTAAATTCAGCCACAACAAGAAAAAAAGGCAATTTGAAGAGTTTAACCTTGTTACTGGTAGCTAAAACTGTGGGTTTATTCCTGCAAAGATTTTTGTGCCATGGAATACAAACTTCAATCAGGTTCTTGATATTTCTGCTCTGATAAGACAGGTTCATAAAGGGACAAATAAATACTTTCAAGTTTACATGTAAGCTATTCAATTGCCTTTCTTCTGTTTCATTCCCAAATGACCCTAAAGGCACATGTATTTTAAGCCCTTTCCCAAAAATGGGTGGGTTTTGCTAGAATGTCTCTGCCACAGTTGCCTAATGTGCAGTAATTGACAAGTTTATACCAAAGTAACCGCTTCAGTGAAAGAAGAATAACGCACGGCTTAAATGAGTGCTGAAAACTAGCTTATGTTTCCAGATAGAATTTGGTCGCATGCATTGTGACCAGAGTATGGAAGAGAGAAGAAGAAATTTTAGGTATTTTAAAGTGGCCTGTGCTAGCTGTATGAGTTTCTAGCACTGCTTTGTGTTAAGGATATGCTCATCGTGTCCACGAATTTTTAGTTTACCCTAGGAACATCTTTTTTCCTTGTTTTAAAGCTTGTTTTAAAGACCAGCCAAGTCAGCTTTCATGTCTTAAATACATTGTTTTGTCTAGGTTACTATGAAAACTCATATTTGGAGCTGATTCACAAATATGGAGAAAAGTCCAAATGTGATGCCTTCATGTGGGGAAAAGACCTCAGGGAGAAGTACTACACTTTGTTCAGACTGTTACAAGAGATGGATTTCAGTGCTTCAGATGGTAATCATATTTTATGTTATTGTTCTTAAATAACTCTAGAATATATGTCATGTAATTTAGTATACTTTGACTTCATGGTTGTTTTTTTTTTCATGGCAGCTAACTGAGTAAAGGAGTGTCATGTGGCTTGTATGTTGTGCTGCAAATGAAGGATGGCTTATTATGTAGAACAAAACAGAGATATCCTTGTGTTTTTCTGGTTAGTTACTTTGAGACAGTCTTTGGATTTTTATTCGCCCTTCCTATTCAGTAGTGTATCTCTAAGAATTTTGGTTGCCTGCATTGAGAACACCATTCAGCACAAGAAATAGCAGAATCTGTCTCAGTCTCATGAAATTAAGGAGGGGAAATCAATTACTGATTTTCACTTTTGCAGTAACTGTGTGTCCTATGTTTTATTTTTAGTGTTAGAAGATGGAAGTGATACAGTTCTAGAAGTTGGCCAGAGGATATTTGAGAAGGTTGCAAAGAGTCTGTCCAGCTCCAATGGCCTCAGTAATATAGGCTCCTCTGTCCCTCTCTTGGTGGATTCCAGTTGTTGTGGATACCATAAGGCTTCTTATTTCCTTGCAGTTATATTTGAAACGGGGCTCGGTGTGTCTGTGGATCGTATGAAGGTAGTATATTTAATACATTTGGTTATGTCTGTGAAATTAATTACCTTTAAAGGCAATTTAGAAATGGGATGAATGTATGATCAATTGAATTAAAATACATGAAACGGCCTCCAGATCCAGGCTGTGGTTGAAGGGATTCCAAAATACAGCTACCGCTAACTAGCCTGATGGCAGTGAAGTCTTTGTGAAGTCCTGATGGTGAGAATCTTTATCCTGCTCATCCAGAACAAGGAAATCAAAGATTTAGAAAGACCTAAAAAGTGGACAGTGGACAGTGTGGAACAAACTGCTTTTCCCAGTCACTGAAGAGGAAGGATGAGGTAATAACCCTTGAGTCACTCAGTCATTTGTAGATGGGTATGAAAAAAGTCTCACGTCAGGCAAATCTCCTAAAGTGGAAAGGTTGCATAGTACAGTCAGGAAAGAAGTCACATTTTACAGTGTGCAAAAATATGGCACTGAGTAGATTGTGGTCAGATAATTAAAGGTAACTGAAACAGAACAGTTTTCTTCTGCAAAAAAAAACCTGACCATGCTGAACAACTGAAGAGCATGTGAACTCCTGACCTGTTAGGCAGATTGCAAATAAATATTTCCATGCAATTCCTTTGCAAGGTTGAATAAAGGGGAGGTGTTTATATATCACTGGAAGAAGGCTATACTGAAATTGCCACAGATATTTAATTGTGATATAATAGTGTAATACAGAATGCTCATAAAGAATAGCAGATCTGCCCAATGTAGCCACAGGATACTAAATCAGAAGAACCCCTGAGAGGCCAATCTGAGACCAGCCTCACTCCAGTTTCTCAAACACAAGAAACCTTAGACAAGAGCCTTTTATACACCCTAGTTATGGAGTATACCTAGTGCTAATTAAGGAGGTTAAGTAATTTCGTTATGGATATGCTTCAGATAGTGTAGGAAATAATTTAATATCCGGTGCAGATGGGACACCACTGTTTTTATTATGTGCAGATGAAAAATAATAGTAGCACTGAAAATTATTTTGGCAAACCTAGACAATTATTTTGGCAACAGTAATGTGTAGCTCAAGGGAGCTTTGTGCTGAAACTTTGTCAGATTTCATCTTCCAAGTCCTGTCAGATCCTTGAATTCACTGAATTCAGTGAGAGTAGTTAAGTCACTGCTGAGTCTAAAAATATCAGAGTATAATTAACACTATAATAAAGTGGCATTAAAAATTGCTGCACACTTAGTGGTGGCAGAATAAGTGCAATACTTGAAAAGTATTTAGAGAATCTAGTTTTTCTTTCAAATCTTTCTATACATATAGAAGACATTTTAACTACTTCAGGGCTCTGCTTGATTCTTTAACTGTGTTTACATTGTATAGCTAGTGTATAAGCTAGCAGCATGAACACTCTATTTCTTGCAAATCTCCACCAAAGTGCTGAACTTGTGAGATGTGCAGTGAATTCACTCTTGTTTATGTCTGTTGATTTTTACCAGGGACTGCTGTATAGTTTGGTTGGCGCACAGGGGAATGAGAGACTTGCTGTGATGAATCTTGGTTATAAACATTATCAAGGCATCAATAACTATCCACTTGATTTGGAGCTGTCTTATGCTTATTACAGTAATATTGCAATAAAGACATCGTTGGATCAACACACTATAAAAGGGGAACAGGTAAAAGAGTTACAAGTGTGTCTGAATTTGGTGCAAATGTCTTTTCATATATTAATTATGTGGCCAGAACATTTTTGTCTTGATTTACAAATATTAGCTCATCTGATCAATGTCCCTGCACACAGCAGGGGTGTTGAACTAAATTATCTTTAAAGATTCCTTCCAACCCAAACCATTCTATGATTGTTAGAAAATCCCCCAAATTATATGTAGGTCCTGCATTTCTTAGCAAGGGGGAAACCAAATTAAAGTTAGGCTCAAATCCTCAGAATTGTCCACATGCCTATCTTTCAGTAAAATCTTTAAGTCTTACTCTTAGGCACTAATGCCTCACTCAGATTTTTAATTATTAATATAATTGGATGTGTTTCTTAAGCAACTGATCTGCTGTTTCAGTAGCCAAACATCATGAATTTCATGCAAAAGATGAATTTTCCTCTCCATACTTACACCTTTACTATAATTAAATGTGAAGATTTGGCTGTTAAATAACTATCTGATGAGATGGGGTTACAGTAAAATGATTTTAGAATGAGCTGCTAAACAGGAGGTAACACAACTTGTAAAGAATGCTCAAGGTAGGCCACTACTAGGATCCTGGCTTATCACAAAGAATGATTACTGTACAAAAAATAGATTTGGATCGCTGAAGAACTAAAAATCAGCAGACAG
Source organism: Tetrax tetrax (assembly GCA_009806455.1). Lineage (NCBI taxonomy): Eukaryota > Metazoa > Chordata > Aves > Otidiformes > Otididae > Tetrax > Tetrax tetrax. Next base: position 267,408 of record WHYT01017041.1, read on the forward strand.
CCACCTAGATAAGAGTGCTGTAGAGCAGGACTTCAAGCTTTCTGTCAGCCTTTTTTTGGTCTTTTAAGAGAGATTTCTATAGAAACTAAAAAGTCTTTAAAAGCTGAAAAGCATTTCTTTGCCATTAAGTGCATTTAAAACTGCAAAGGTGGAGTTGTTTTGTTTTGGTTTTTTTTCAGTTGTTGACATCTTACCATATCTTTCCAGTATAGAGTGGACTTAGTTTTGTACTGGAATGAAGTAGTAAATGGTTTTTACACTGGATATAAGGATGTTTCTTAATGCATTGGCCAGCAGAGGGATGGCGAGGATTTTAAAAGGCAGAATTGATCATGAATTTTTAGGAATAAACAGGAAGTGGGCAATATTATCATTTTTGTGGCAGATGTGCGAATTAATTGTGTAATAATATTTTTCTGTTCACCTACTCTTCAGGCATTTGTTGAAACTATAAGGTTGATGGATGATGAACTGCTGAAAGCTCAAACAAAAGAAAATGGTGATGTCTTTATGTGGTTAAAACATGAAGCAACAAGAGGAAATGCAGCTGCACAGGTATAAAGTAGTACGTTTCCCTTCTCTTAGTTCTATCACGCATCATGTATGTACATCTGTAGACTGTGTAGGAAAGTTGTGGAGGAGAGTGAAGCAGACAAACATTTCTCATTATAGCCAAAAGGCTTCTTTTTTTATGACCTTGAACTGTTTCCCATGTTTCTGTCTGATAATATCTAGTGACCATGCAAAAAGCCATAACAATGATGCAAGGAAAAAGGGTTACTTACATGTCCTCAAACTCTTCAGGACATATAACTAGTTATATAACTAGTTTCTTCACATTCCATTTAAGCCTGCAAAAGTCTGCTCCTGCAATTCCAGTTTCAATACTAGCATTTATAACATTAGTGCTTATGTTGTTTTCTTCTAGCAACGGTTAGCTCAGATGCTGTTTTGGGGCCAACAAGGAGTGGCAAAAAATCCTGAGGCTGCAATAGAATGGTATGCAAAGGGTGCAATAGAGACAGAAGATCCAGTGTTAATATATGATTATGCCATTGTGTTATTTAAGGTAAGTCATGTTTTATATTTTCACTTTTAAAAAAATCATTCCTATGACATGGATGTTTGTAAGTTAATTTGCAGTGACACACTGTAAGAGTATATAAAAGTGCTTTTAGATTTACTCTGAAAATAAATCAATACTTATGAAGCTATTGTTGATTTTTTACTGTCACTTTATTCCTAGCCTGATTTAGGATCAAAATACCATCTTAATTATGGATCCTAATTTTTCCTAATGGCTTGTCATTTGAAAAATCTAAGCAGCTAGTAGGCATAGGCCTAGGTGAAAGTTTGATCCTTTCTTAGAATGCTCTCTATTAGACCTCTGGGAATTTTTTTTTTAGTAGAAATTAAATAGTCTTTGCATGCAGTTAGTTTTTTCCTGATAGAAGCAGTAGGCAGCGGAGGCTAAACTCAGGCCTAACCCCACCTGAGTCAAAGCTACTTTTTTTGTTGTAGCTATTTAAACCTGAATAACACCTAGTAAATAATACACATTTTGAATGTCTGTATGTGAACTTTCCTCAGCCTATATTCTATATTTGTGAACAATATTTGTTTCACATATCCATTTCCTAGGGTCAAGGTGTGAAAAAGAACACAAAACTTGCTTTGGAATTGATGAAGAAAGCAGCAGCCAAGGTAAAATGTAGTAAATATTTTATTGTAAAAGTCTTATACCGGGTGCTAGTAATAATGAACTCTGATTTATATAAAATGCATATTGTGATAATTCTGTGTAAGTGCTAGTTGCTTCTCCCAGTGTCTTCATCATGACTGGTGAAAGCCTTATTTCCCCATATTGGGAGACTAGAGCACTGAAAACCAGCCAGAATTTCTATTGAACAAAAATAATTCCCTCTATTTACACCTTTTGGAACTTCATGGTAGTTAAGGAACTTAGAGAGTGAGTAGTTGATCCAGGAGTATGTTTTTGCCTCATGTTCCTAAGCATTTTCTTCTAGACCATACTAGGTATGTTTTTTTCATGGGAATGTCTACTAAGCTTGAGCTTTTGACGTGGTGATCTCTCCAGAGCTGGGTAGAGATAAATCCATCTTTGAAAATCCATGCCAGCAGGCTTTGCAATAATAGAGCATCTTTAACTTAAAACATGAATCGAAGAGAGTAAAGACCAACATCTGGATTGTAGTTCTGCGGCCTACACTGAGGCATGGCACATTCCTGCAGCACAAGAACTGAATGCGGAAGAATGGCGGCTTCCTGTGCCACCACCCCTGAGCTATGGTGGTTTATGGCTAGTTTTGCTTAAATCTTAGAGGAAAAAGACTCCTTTTCCAGAGGGCCGTAGTAAGTGCGAGTAGTATGCAGTTCTTTCTGCAGAGATCCAGAAGGAGACTGTGCAGTGTAGAAGTAGCAAGCAAATAACTTGTACTTGTGCACAGAGATTTTTTAGGTAGTTTTTACTTTATGTCACTGTTCTGGCACGGTTGATATTAAACATACATTATGAAACAGGAGTAAAGAGTATGTTCATGTCTATTGGTACAGAGTAGTTTGTACTGCTGACATACTTAATGTGAGATCCACCAGTTTATGCAAGGAGATAGTGACTCATTGCAACCAAAATAAAAACTGTCTCAGGAAGATTTTCTCCTGTTAATCCATAATTATTGATGCAAAGATACAACTTAGGAATAGCGTGTAGCACTATCTTAAGCAGATCTGTATGATGTTGGCCAAATACATTTTGAAAACAGCATTACAAAGTTCTGTGTTCATTACTTCTTATTTATTCTTAGAGAAATGTTATAGTTTAAAACAAGTGGATTTTTTTTATTACTAATCCTGTCAACCATGTTCTGGGAGTTCACAAGAACAGGTGCCCTATTTTGGCTTTGCAGAGAAAACAGGTGAAAAGCAGTCATAGTTTGTTCTTGTCAACAGGTACAAATTTGAATGCAGATACAGCTCAGACTCTATAGAATAAGGAGACACAGGAGTCTTATTCCTTGCTCTCAATATGAGGCCACAAGGAATTACAGTGGGAAAAAAAAGCCAGCAAACATTTATATCCCTTAATCCCAGATCAGTGTAATTTTGGCTGTATCCTTTTGCCAGGCATCCAGTACCTAGGCAAGGTCATGAGAGCACCCAAAGTCGAGAAGCAGGTTGGAATTCTGAAGTGACCCAAAGCAGAATAAAATATGTAACCTGAGACTGCTCTTCTCCTTCTCTAAGGGCTTGCCCCAGGCAGTGAATGGACTGGGATGGTATTATCATAATTTTAAAAGAGACTACAGAAAAGCAGCCCAGCACTGGTTAATTGCTGAAGAACTGGGAAATCCAGATGCATCGTATAACCTTGGTGTCCTTTATTTAGATGGGATTTACCCTGGAGTACCTGGCAGAAATCAAGTGAGTAAATATTTAATAGTGCTATTTGTTACATTAGGGCCCACTTTAGAAGTTTTTTCCTTCGTTCTTGAGACTGCTGGGTTAACACTGAGTTGGATTTTGATACCTTTTATCACAAAGAAGAGTGTTACTGGGGAATTTGGTCAGATTGCTTAGAAAGAGAGATGTTACTCAGATATCTCAATCATACTTATGTGCATGTTTGTGTTCCTTTAATTTAGAAACAAAGCAGGTGCAGGTTTAGCTCCAAGGACTGCCTCTGCTTTCCTCCTTCCACTGGCACCAGCTAGAACAGACAGTATGTGCTCTCACATCCTGTGATCCTTTTGGTTTCTCTCAGTTTTAGCTTGGAAAGTATATAGGGAAATGATGCTTTCCACAATAGATGAAAGCAGCAGAACCTTGTCCCTGAACTCATAAATGGCTGTGCTGCATTCACATAGCTTTGCTGAACCGCAGAACTCCAGTGAAAGCCTTCAAGCCAGACTTGCAAATATAACCATTCAATACAGCCCTGTTAGACTGCATTATTTTGGTTTGTCTTTCTGTGACACAGCTCATTTGTTAACTTTTCTCATGGGGATGCAAAACTAGTTTTCCCATAATAAGAAGGGTCTGCTTTGATTATATGTCTTTTAATTAACTAGATAGTTTATGACCAACGGCACAAACGTAGTGAGGTAGGCTGTAACAAATGCAAGCAGACCTTGTGCTTGGAGCTGAAAGTGTGGCCTGTGAGTTCTGAGATCTGGATGTACTCCAGACAGGGAGGATTTCTGGTGCCAACAGCAGCAGTGCTTGCCAAAACGTGCATCTGGCAAACACACATTCTTTCCCCAGGGACCAAAATACGCATTTCAGAGTGGACTGAATATAAGAGTACACCTAAAAGTGCCCAGGTTTCTTTATTCATCAAAGCCATGGGCAAAAAGAAGTACTTTGTTATGGCTGTTATGGATACTCTCGAGTTCATGCTCACTCTCAGAAAACATGTATCGATGGTTAAAAATTTCCTGAAATAGATTATTTCAGACTGTATGCTGCTTTGGTTTACATTATGGATTGCTGTTTCTGAGGGTAAAGCACGGTGAGTCACATCCCTCCTGCTTCTGCAGCTCTGGCCCTGCCTCCTCAGCCTGTGTTATCGTTTATAAACCAGGTTCAGAGGCTTGAGCACTATGGTTGTGCGCTGCTAGGCATACTGAGCATTGCCACTGCTCCCCAGCCTTTACAGAGGCATCCCCGGTGTAGAAATGCCATTCACTGTCTCTTCTGCAGGATCCCTTATTCATCTCCCTACTAATGAATCACTAGTTTTACTTTTATTGATGCACACAAGACTTGTATGCTACCAGGTATAGTTACACATTTAGATGTTTTTCTGTTTGACATTCAATGTATTACCAGAATTTATGTTTTTAAAAACCTTCTTCTAGCCTAAACTATTAAAAAGTTAGAAGAAAGTAAATCAGTTCACCTACTGGCTTGCTCTCATTAGCCAACTGCATCTTTTAATTAATTTGATAAGTCCTGGGAAACAAAAGCCAATAAACAGCAATAATGCAGAGTTGCTGATTGTATCTTGTTTCTTCACAGACAGTTGCTGCACGCTATTTCTATAAAGCTGCCCAAGGAGGACATATAGAAGGGACTTTACGATGTTCTCTGTACTACATCACAGGAAATATGGAAGACTTCCCTAGAGATCCAGAAAAAGCTGTAATGTAAGGAATTAAACCATTTGTTAAAGGGGAATATATTTCTGGTGGGAGTATTTTGATTATTGTTGATTTTTGAAGTCTCTAGTTCTGTACTTCATGGTGCTTACCTCCTCAGTGAAAGGTTCTTCTACAGTAAAGTTTCATCCACATGGATATGTGTATTATTTAAATTACCAGTAGATTTTGAGAGATGCTGAGTACTTTTAGTACCTTTTTGTCTGGAACAACTTGTAGAGGTTGTATCTATGCGTATTTCATTTTCAAGACATATCAGGCTCCTGATGTGAGCTGGTATTTTGCATAAAGAAAAAGACAGACAATTAGTTATAGCACTTATTAGCTTACATTTATTTTCTTTAAATAAAAAAAAAAGCAAAAAAAAAAAAGAAAGTAGTTTTGCCAAGAAAAACCATAGGATATCTCTGATAAGTTCATAGAGATGAATGGACAAAATGTTCTTGTTCAGTCAACAGTTACAAGACTGCAGCAATTACTGTGAAATCCCATAGTTTGCCTTGTGGAAGGAGTCAGAAGGCGATCCCATATCCTCTTGTGTCCTTTGAGTCAGTGTTGAGTTGGAATAACATTACTGAAGCACAGCTCTTCGTTTTTTATTGTTTGTTCTTTTCTACAGCTGGGCAAAACACATTGCCGAGAAGAATGGCTACTTAGGTCATGTCATCAGAAAAGCTCTCAATGCTTATCTGGAACTTTCATGGTATGTTTGTTCTGTTCTCTTCAAGTTCATTTTCTAAATTTCACTTGCTTCATAGCACGATAAAATAATTAACATTGGGCCATCACCTCAAAAAAGCACAAATAGCAGCACCGCTGAAATCAGTAGCAAAACACCCATTGACACAAAGGGAAGGAGGAGTTGACCCGAAGCATAATTCAACACTTCTGACAGAATCAAGTGAAAAAGAGGGAGTTTGTAGAGTGAAATAGTATTGTGTCTGCTGTCTGTGATTTTAATCCCATAGTCCTGTAGCATGTAATGTACACTGGATTAGCCAGAGGAACGCCTTTCACTTTTAATATTCCCTCTGTTCCAAAAAACACATTTTGCTTTCTCTTTTCTGTGTAATTCCATGTCATGAAAACTCAGGCTGCTTGATTAGATTTATTATAGATATTAAGTATAGATGTTAATTATATGTTACTTTTTGTATATAGTTAATATTATGTTTTCTGTAGAGTATAGTAGGAGTCCACAATGTCCAGTAAGCCAACCAAGAGGTTTCAAAGTAGCCTTCAGGTTAATGCTCCATTTTTGCAGTGACCTATAGGCACAAGCATCACATACTGCACATGCAGGCATCAGACTGTCATACATGATTAAGAAAATGGCTTGTTTAGTCCTGCAGGCTCTGCCTGCTAATACTTAATTAGTGCTTCAGGCTTAGGAGATCTACAAGAAACTGTCAGCGGACTGTTCAGGAGTAACCCATTCCTTGAAGTTGTTTCTTTTTGTTTGGTCGGTCATAGACATTTCTCCTGAGACTTGACTCACTTTTCAGCACTGAAAAACTCTCAGTTAATATTTTTGTAGCATGTTCTGATACACAAGCATTTGACTCTACCCAGCTCACTCTACATACAGTTGCGTGAAAGTCCTGTGCACGTGACAGAGCATTAAGATCGCAGAGGGTCTGATCTCAATAGCTAAGGAGGAAAAATCTGCTAAAGCCCAACTTGAGATGCCAGTGACTGGGAGTGTATGGCTAGTTACTTGTAAATACTGATCCAAGTCATCTCTGGGTTTAGGAGTATGTTTGTGTTGAAATCTTTGCTTCTGAGTGTTTCTTCCTGTATCTTGCACACATGCGAATTGTTACACTGCCAAGCAGACCAAGCAGTGTGTGTTCCTTAGTTGGTGTTAGCAGCCACATGTTCTACACACCTTTAAATGTAGCTTCTTTTTTGACTTCCCCTTTGAGACTTACAGATCAGAACAACTAACTTCACAACTTAGGTATCCTGAATTCCTTCTGTGGTGCCAGGTCTCCATTATCCCAGATGGTTTTAGGGGGCAAGAATTTGTAATCTTGCAGAAGCAGTTGGGAAGCAGGAGGTTGGGCCTGCTAATTCTTTAAAAGCAACTGCTTTCTCAGTTTAATTTAGAGGTTTTTTTGCTTAAGCACCTACTCTTGAAGTCAAATGCATATTTACCATATTTGCTTCCAGTTAAACAAACCATTGAACCCTGAAACTCTCCATGGTCTTAGCTTTGTGTTGTGGAGAAAATCACTGGAAGCATAACCCTTTAATAGGAAGCTTTAGTATGAAACAAAGTACACAGAGTAGCTTCTTTTAATCTTGTAATTTTAAAACCAAACACATTATTTTAAAGAAATAAAAGAGTAAAGCGTACCAAAGAAGTACTCAGATGAACATTTGACGGGTGTATACACAGCTGAGTTAATTACAATTTTTTTTTTTAAGTAGAGGAAGTAAGAGTCTTTTAAGAATGTTTTATCTGAAACATTTAAATAGATAATTTGGTTTAATATCAATTCAACGTTATCATCAGTCTTGCAGTTAGAGTAAATGCCCACTGAAGCCAATCTAGCTTCAGTGCAAGAGAGGGAACGCTGCAAATCCTTGAGATCCAGCATGGGCATTGCCAGTAGATGGAGCTGTTGCATGGGTTTGCCAGCCTCTGGCTTTTAAACCTTGTGCCGAGATTCTTCTCTTAGGTGATTTTATCAATTTATTTATTGGTTTTTTAACTGTAACTAAAATGCATGTTATTTTTCTTAGGTTTTTCACTAATTTATTTTATCTAACGTTAGGCATGAAGCTCTACTGCATTACGTTTTAGCGGCTGAAACTGGGATTGAAGTATCACAGTCAAATTTAGCACACATCTGTGAAGAAAGACCAGTAAGTTAAATGTATTCACAAGTCATTATCCTCAAAGGAACACTTGTTAATAATAATGTGATTCTAATCTCTTATCTATGATATGAATGAATCAATTATTTTCTTTCCAGGACCTAGCAAGGAAATACCTAGCAACTGATTGTGTTTGGAGATACTACAATTTCTCTGTTTCTCAAGTCAATGCACCCTCATTTGGTATGTGTAAGGAATCTTTATGAATTTTAATTTTACCTTTTTTTAAAATGTCAAAAACTACGTTTGTTACAACTTCTATGTGAGTGAGCAAGTTAAGGGAAGAGTAATCCCTGCTTATCATACATTTCCTTTTTAGTGTTTGATAGGAATATCAGGAGCAAAAAAGATGTTTGAAGTGTTATATTTCAGCACAGCTTTTTTGAGAATTTACGTTTTATGGCACAAAATGGGTAAAACTTGAATAAAATAAAGTAAGAAAGTTAAGCCCTGAGAAGGGGCTAGATATTTAGGAGCCTGAGCAATTCACTTAAGGTTTAAGGAAAAAAAAATAGCAGTAGACTTTAGGAGCTCATGCTGTTTACTTTATGAAAGAGAAAATCCAAAAGCAAATATACCTCCATATCATAATTGAGTCATGAGAAACTAATGAAGGCTAAGGGATTCCTTATCTAATTTATTATGAGTTTTTCTGTTAGGGTACAGAGTTTATCAGCATTGGCACAGCTCACCTTGGGGAACTAAAGGATTCTTTGGGGGTTTTTTGGGGTTTTTTTTTTTTGCTTTTTAATTTTTTAAATTTTACTACATTTGTGACTTTAGTGACTAGGTCATTTGGTGCCTTTGAAAGAGTTGTTCAGTTTTTGAAAACATTGATCAGATTGTCTCACAAGAAGGTTTAAGTGCTTTGTAATAGGCCCATGGAAAAATATAGTGTAAAAATAATTCAAGTTATTAATTTAAATACAAAGCAGCATGGAAACTGAGTACCACATTGATACAGCCTGAAGCCACAAGAGCTGGCAAACCCTGTTAGCTTTCATGAGGAGTTTGTAGACACCTTAGCAGCATGCAGTTTGACTGACCCTTTGGCAGATCCACTGGTACAATCTTATGTTAGAGAAGCTTCTGAAGGTCAGACTCATGGGGCTGAGACCGTGATTCCATTCCAGTAAAGGAGAGAAGCCTTGGTGGCTTCAGCAGGGGAAAAGTTTTGTTATTGTATCTCTTCCTCGCATGGGTAACATAAGGGGACTTTTATCTCAGACCCCTCTTTGCAGGGGTGGAGGATCAAATCTCCAGTGTAGGGCCTAGGACAGAGAGTCTAACCCTGGCAGCAGAGATTCCCAGGGCTACATTATCAGAGCGACGCAGGGTGACCTCAAGGCCACAGCGTATTGCAGGAGTGCTTTCCGGGCCAGAGCTGGAATGACACAGTTGGTATGGTTGAGGGGAACTCTCTTCTTGATGATTCACTACAGCATTCATGGTCTTCCGCTCTGCCTCTCTGCCAGCCTGTCCACATGGTCTGTCTGCCTTTGCTGTTGGGTCAGGGACCAGCTTGCTTCCTGGAAGAGCTTTGCTCTCTGATGGGGTTTCTAGGTAGCTGCCATTGGAACACAAGTGAAGGTGCAGAAGTGTTTCAAATGATTTGGGGAAAGCTTAGGTCAGATAAGTGTGGACATGGTTAAGGTATAGATTAGTGCAATGTCATGCTTTCTCCTGTCTGGGTCAGCGCCCACTGTGTTGGCACATTTCATTACTGTGCGGTATCACAGAGAGATGTTTGTAAAATACTTGCTGGGCATTGCTTCCTTCCAGACCAGGAAAATTCCATACATGCCGTTGTCCTGGGTTGGGTTGGACTTGAAACTAATGAAATTATAGTCAGCAATATTCTGTAACTTTTGGGATGAGTTCAGCCACCATAGTGACAGGTACAGAACAAACACTTAGCATGTTTTAAGTCTCATCAAGTTAGTAGGGCTAACCTGAATAATAAGGCTGCGGGTTGCCCACAGCCAGATTCAGTAAGTGAAGAAAGAATGCAATATAAAGTCTCTAAGTCTCAGGTTTTTTTAAAAGTAGCAATATCATTCATTATATTAGTTAAAGAGAAACCATGATAAATTTCTTCCAGGATAAATATTTTCAATGGGCAGGCTGATGTAAAGTAGCCACAGAGAGAAAGAGTACCTTTTTTTTTTTAATATACTTCTTTAAATAAAATCATTATTAACTTTTCCATTACATTAATGGTCAGTTAATACAATGTCTTGAAGTACTTTGAATGATCTGCTCCTGGTTTCTTTCACAGCTTATTTGAAGATGGGCGATTTCTACTACTACGGTTACCAGAACCAGTCCAAAGACCTTGAGCTCTCGATGCGGATGTACGCACAAGCTGCATTAGAGGGAGATTCACAGGTAGGTTTGCACTTGTAATGTGTCTGTAAAACATCAGAGTTTAGAACAATTTGAGGATTCACCAGAGACTGGTTATTCTGCTTGGCTACATCTGCACTGAAGAAACCTGCTAGAATAAGTTATAATTATTTCAAAATACCCTGTGAGTCAGTAGTTGCGGATTCATGACAATAGAAGGTAAATCTAGCATAGATGGACAGTCCTAGAATTAGGCTGTTTTGAAAGCTAAAGGTGAATGGCCTAATTCAGGGCCCTACCTTTGCACAATTGATTCTGTTGTGACCTTGGTATTTTTGCTACTACAAGGGGAAAAAATAATAGATTGCTGAGTTGTATTCCAGTCCTATCCTCTGCTGTTTTAGGATATGGCTCATTTCCCTTGATATATTGAATGAATCCTAGGGTGAATTTTGTTCAGTCCACCAACAAAAGCTTCATCTTAACATGCTTTATAATTAAAAGATACACCATATCACATTACCAAAGACATGCACTGAGTTTCCTGCCCTCAGATGCTCCAGAAGTGTCCTGTGTTAAATATTCTGTTCTCACTGTCCCTATGACAATGTCCCCAGACAGTATCTTGTATGTGAATTTGTTAGAGGTAGAATAGTTGGGTTCTGTTTTGGGGATATTGAGATGAAACATTACTGCTAAACTAGCATAGGAAAGAAGAGATGTATGAACAGTTACTTTAAAGTAAAATGATGGGGAATCCTGTAATACGTCTCGTGTATTCATCTTCGTGGCTCTGAAGAGACACAGGGATGCCTAAGACTTGTCCAAGTAGGCAAAACTGTAAGATTAAGGACTTAAATTGTCTGGAGGAAATTTCAGCTCTCAATTTCAGTATTCAGATTGCTATTGATCTATAAAGCTAGGTGGAGGGGAATTGAAGAGTAACAGATTATAGTTTGATACGGTGACTGTGTTTAAAGAGCAACTAAAAATGCAAAAGTTCACATCTTTTTCCAGTTGGTTTCTGAGAAAATGGTGTCACAACAAATGAACACTTTCCTTTGCATTTTCAGTATTTACCTGGGTATATGGTTGGAGAGAAGGCTCTGATAATTATTCAGTGAAGATCACATTGTATGACATGAATTTATAGAAGACAGTTATAATTATTTAGACAATGCTACAGTAGATCTTAAATATGCATATGAAAATGTAATGGTTAAAAAGCGTGTATGCTTTCTTTATTGTTAGGGTTTCTTTAATTTGGCCCTTGTCATAGAAGAGGGCAACTCCATACCTTCCTACATTCTGGATCACTTGGAAATTGATCAGACATTGCATTCTAGTAATATGTCACTTCTTCAGGAACTTTATTACAGGTGAGTCTTTTTTCCCCTTCATCAGCATCTTCTGTTTTTCCATGTGAGCAGCATTTACTCTGGAGAACAGCAACTCCTGTAATGATTAACTTTGTTCAATTGTATGATTTAAAGCAGGTTAAGGTCAACATGCTTGAAATGCTTAAATTACCTAAATATATTTCAGTTTATGCCTGTTAAAGAGACCTGATTATATATGGTTACCTGAAATAGCAGGGGCTGGATTTAGTGATCCAGGAGATCTTTCCCGATTTGATATATTTGAGTTTCTAAGTTAGGCACTGACAGACCAAAACAGTCATGTAATGATAAGTATAGCATAATTTAATACAGAACTTAAAAGTATGTAGCTGGGATAATAGCAGTCCTTCCTATTTATTCTGCAAAGATGTTCCAGTCTGGCACAGATGTTGTGGCACAGAATATTAGCTGTGTGAGAAGGTTACAGGTCTGCTGCCTGAACTGCCTGTGCCAGCACTGTTCATGGACAAACCACCTACAGAGCTCTAGTTCCCATACAGAGCTTAGGTTTCCTTTGCCTGGGTAAAGCAACATGTGTTGGAAAAGCACAGTGGGAATGGAAAGCTTATGCAGTATTTGTTGGATTTGTGGAATTGCCTATCAGATATTTAAGGAGGAGTTGACAGTTAACGCACAGGGCTGTGAACCAAGAACAAGTGGTTGGTCTTCTGTTTTGTCTACTGAGTCTTGTGTGACCCAAAAAAGTAGAGATGATACCAACATTAAAACCTCATTTGTCAATTCACCAACAATCCACTGAAATCATTCTTCACTGCAGCTAGCCTGAACTTGTACCCAAAACTGCCTGCATTCCACATGAAATCACCAGTCAGAGAAATAGGACTCTGGTCCAGTTGGTCCATCTGGGATTGTAAGCTTGAGCCTGCGTTCTGCCTGCACTTGCTCTGCTTTGCAGTGAGACTAACTCCAGAGGTGACAGCACTGCAGGGATTTCCCACCATCATACACTTTTGTCCAGAAGGGCACGTACTCTCCATATATATATTATATATATGCAAAATTTATATAATTTTTATATATAAATTATATATATATCTACACACACCCACCCCTACTCACCCCTCCCTACTCAACTTAGTAGAAAATAATCAGTTGTAGCTTAAAATAGGGGCCTGTGATTTAGCTGTCTATTAGCTATTCCCCTAGTAGGTGAAGTCCTGACTGAAGGAACTGAGAAAGCTCAGCTCACCTCACCACAGACACCTCATAGCTGCTCACCTAAAGCACCCTTCAAGCTCTGAATGCTCTGTGTAGTATCTATTGCCTCTGAAGGGGGTTTAGGCACCAGCATCCTATGTAGACAACTAAATTTTGTACATCTACTCTTGAATCAAGTGCTGTTGACTCATATTAGTTAAAACAAAGTGTCTGGGGTATGACCTTGTACTGTGACTGCTTGGCAAGGGTAGCCTGTGGATGCTTAGACCCATTGTTGACGAATAAGAAAATTATGCTCATAGGGTAAGGTATTCTGTGCTTAATGAGGTTAATCTGGTATTTCATGAATTTTTACTTCACCATCTGTGAGATAGTGATGATAATATCTGCTGGGTTTTTTCTGGGTTACAGAGGTTTGCTGCAAACCCTCTTGAGATTCCCAGATGACAGATGCCACAAAATTGTAGAGGAGGACTAATTAGTTGTCTTAATCTTCTCGTTGTAGGTGCTGGAATAATAGTAACCAAGAATCGATTAGCCCATGCTCGTTAGCATTGCTTTATTTTTACATGAGAGTTTTATGGAACAATATTTTACAGTCTACTCTGGTATGTATTGCTCCTTTGGTACATGCACAGTTCATTTGGAGCACTACCTTGGCTTTGCACTCCTCTAATGTATGTTTTTAAATTTACTGCCACAGATCTACTTCATGGGAACCTTTCTTTTGTCGATTCTGGTTGCATTTGCAGTCCAATATTTTCAGTCTTTATCTGGTAAGTATTTGTCATAGTGAAACTGGAGAAAGAGGAGTGATCTTTTTGTTTCAGTAAAAACTTCAAAAATAAAAGCAGAAATTCTAGATTTGGCAGAGCTATCTCTGAACAGCAACTTCTTTGACACACGAGTAATTTTTTGATCATTGTAAAGGGGTGGATGAAGTGAGGCATTGCATCAAACCAGTTGATTTCTGGATAATTTCCCTTTATTCTCAATAAAAACATTAACTGCAGGAAATAAGATGCAAAATAAGAGTTTATTTTCCCATCTCTCAATATGCAGTATTGTTAGAGTAGATGTATTACTTCCATTTCATATGTTCTCTCCACAATATGTGGAGATACAAGGTGGGAGAAAAAGTGAGGTTTGGAGAGCTGGTACGTTGGAGTAACTTAGGAGGAGGCAGTGCAGCCTCTTCTGACCAGTGGCAGAATCAGTGAATATATTCATTCAGCACTTGCAGACTCCTCTCCTGAACTAGAAAGGTTTGGTGCATGTTCTCTTTTCTAATGGGACAGAGAACATTAAGGGACAGAAAACTAAATGGCAGACTTCAATCTCTTAAAACTCCCATTATTTTCTCACCCTATTGAAAGACATATCAGAGACATTGCTCGGAAGAGGGAGGAAAAAACCCCGCCATTACGTATGGAAGTGTTGAGTCGTCATTTAAAACACATTGCCAGCTTCAACTATTTCACTTCAAATTTCAAGACAGGATCTTGATTGGGAAGTTGTTAAATGAGTATTACCAGTTACAAAAAATAATTTCTTCCACTAAATACTTTTTCTTATGTTGTGGGTTAACCTCAGTGGGCTCAGCAGAAAATACTGTCTTCTGACATATTTCTGTAATAAAATACAGAAAAAAAAATACTTTCCACATTGAAAATCTACACTTATAGGGAATAGTATTTAAAAAAAAAACAAACAACAAAACACCATTAAATATAAAAAGATTACTTGAATTTTGTAATTCCTAGATAGCATTTAAGACCTGTAGCTGTGAATAATAGGCAGACTGTGGAAGTAATTTTAAAACCCTGCTTTCTTTTCTTACTAGCTATAATTTATGTAACTTGGGAATCCTACTACATATGTACAAAGTATATAAAGTTACAGATATTCTTCTTTCAATATTTCCTAACCTTTGAGTATTATCTTTATATTGTGGTTTTATATCTTTGTATCCACATAATGTTTAAACATTGATGAATAGACTTCCTAGATGCAGTAGGGTCTTTTTTTTAATCATTTCTTTTGACGTTTTTCCAAAGCCCACAATTCTCCTGGAACAAGATCAGAACCATCGTCAGATGAACCTTCTTCCTCAGGGAATAGCAACGAGGATGCCACCAGACTAGTACAGCAAGATGAATCTACTGTTTCAAATAATTTAGCCCAGCAGGAGTCAAACCTTCAGAATCCTCTTGTTAGGAGCTGAAGTGTAGTTTCTTAAGGTTGATGTTCCATCAGGAAGATGGGATATGAACAACTACGAATCTAAGGACTGGCAACCACCCCTATTAATAGCATTAATAATACAGTCCAACAGCCAAAATTGTAGGGAAAGTCACTGATCTGATTTCTCCACTGTAGCAGAAAACCATCCCTGTAATTTAACACTCCAAGAAGATAATGCAGATTTTCTCACTATACCCAACACATGATCATGCTGTATTTCTTTGAAGGACTGGAGAAAACATGCAAAGTCTTTGCCTAATTGAAGAATGAGCAAACCCCCCCACCAGTTTTGATGAAGCTGTTTTACTCACATATCTAATATCTTATTAAATTGCCTTTACTACATTTGAGCTTATTGTCCTGGTGAAGAAGTTACCAAAGTTTTCCAAGATGGAAGCATGGATCTTACATAAAAGTAAAGCCCAGACACCAACACTTTCCAAGTTCCGTGGCACATCTGCCGAGACGTCGGTACATGTGTTGATAACAATTACTTTTTTGGCGTTTTATATTCTGTCCTAACTCTTTGCTGCGTAAAGTGTTTTGTTTTGAAAGAAAAACACAAGAAGATTTGCAGTATGATCATAACATAGTAGTTCTGCTGGCTAATCTGTGAAATGTCAGTTTCACAAGTGTTAGCAGTTCCCTGGTAGAAGCAACCAAGTGTTTCCTGCCCTGACAAGAGCCACTGATTAGAGAAAGTAGCTTCTCTAATGAATAAATAAATAATAAAGTGTGAATGTGTGACACAAAGTTAATGAACAATTTATTTTTTTGGTTCTTCCATAAATAACATTGGCAAGGATTTATTTCATGTTCTACAGTAACTCTTAAAGACACCTGTTTTTAAATGACAGTTTATTTGATAAATGTTAGATGGGATATATGGATAACAAGTCCGGAGTGCAAATGCCTTCTGTCTGATTTAAAGCTGTCAGGTAAGTGGCTGTAGGAAAGGTCTGACTTTTAAAGCAGTTGTGCATGCACCTCTGCAAAATGATGTAGATCACAGACTATAAATTGCATCAATCTATGCATTATTGAGGGTTAAATCCACTCTCCTTGCACTACATTATTTACTCTTGTAAATAAAAATATTTTTCTAATTCAGCCCACATGTGAAGGATTTTTTTTTAAAGCATCTGTCAGATGAAATAGTATCCTACTGTTGCAAATTCTGATGAATATTATTTAGGTGTCAGTTTTCTTAGCTTCAAATCAGGCAATCATCCATTGCTTTCTTTGTGGAAAGCAGTACTCTCACAGAGCAGACCTGGAAAAGTATGTTTTATTTTTCAGTCAAGAAGGAGGACTTTTCAGTAAGAAAGGAATTAAGTGGAAGGGAAAACACCTCAAGTCTTCAAGAAAGATTTATATATTTATATATATATAAATAAGTATGTACACATATCATCAGAATATGTTTCACTTGCAGAAAAATGAAAATTCTAAAGTGTTCAGGGAAGAGTTGATGTTTCAAGGCAGCAGTTCCATTGCATAAACACGGGGGCAGGGGGAAGAACAAAACCACACAGATGCTGAAGCTTTTTTCCTGCCCCTTGCCATCCGGCCTTATAATCAGAAAGTGAATTAAGTGTGCCACGTTACTGAGTTTTTCATTTATTTGAGCAAGAATGATGCAGAGAGTACTTTTTGTTCTTAATACAGTTGTAGATACCTATTTTGTTATTTTTAAGTATTTCGAAGTGTTACAAAGGAGCATTGCTTTTACATACTGAACTGTTGATGGGTTGCAGAGGTTATGCTGTGCTTTTGGTGTCCAGTGCAAATGGATCAACAGCATTTTTTAGTTTGTTTTGAGTTGCTAAAACTTGGGTAGCTACATCTGATTATATCAAATTCCCTAGCACAAATGTATAGATATTTCAATAATTCTCTCAACTTTACTTTTATCACCTAATAAAAGAAAACAGGTTGTATTTGCATTAAAACTGGAGCAAGTTTAGATGGAAAACCCAGAAGTATTGCAGAGAGTCAACTGTAGCCTTTGGAGACAAGTAGACAATTGTCACAGCATAGGCATCATGTTGGGTGCCAAATGCCACATGCAGTGAGATGGTAAAAAAAATTTTTTTGGACATGCATGTAGCAAATCTTGCTTGTAGTAAGATACATGTGCAAGATATATTTTACTAAATACATCGTATGTAGCAAACCTGAAGCCCCTAGTGAAATACTAATCCCATGGGAGTTTGCTGGTGGCAGCATGCTTGCAACCCATGTGTTGAAATCACAGGGTTCTTAGAGCAGCGGTGGCTTAGGTTGTGTACATATGGGTCAGAGTGTTAGCAGTCAGGCTGACTGCATTTTGCTCTCCAAATTACACCCATGTTCTCAACTTTAGTAATTAACTAATTTGAGGAGGAGGTTTGCCAGATTTTTTTCATTATTTCACATCTGTAGTTCAGAAGACAATTGCTGAAGCTGCAATACAGTTCTTGACGCCAGCACTTAATAGTTAGGTCTTTGTTCATCGTAATCTTTTACATCAGAAGTTCTACCAAAGTATACTTAAAGTATGTTAAGATAAGCAACTCAACACAATAAATTGGCAATACTTAAGGCAAAAATAATAAGTTACATTCTTATCCTTCACATGTTATAAGGTCTAGCAAGCTATTATTTGACAACCTAGAGAATCAAACAATTCCCAGAGTGAAGAGAGGACAGGTAGTTAAGCAAAGCAGCTACATAGTTCTGCTACATCCACAAGGAGAAGGAGGGGAAAAAAAAAAGTTGCTGTATCAAGAATTATTTTTTGTAAATTGAAGACAGACCACTGAAGCTTATAGTTTCTGCAGCCCACGCTGGGTGATCAGGATGGGAGTAAGGAAATAATAAATCACAAGTATAGAGCTAAAATGTTATTTGTTTATACCCGTTTCATAGAAGTCCAGCCATCTGAACCATACAGGTAGTGCTTAAGGCAGTACAGGTGATGGCCATTTTTCTCTTTCTTTCTTGGTTCAAGTCAGAATCATCTTTAGGAAATATATTAGAGACTACAAAGAATTTCAGAGCAGTTATTTACAAAATAGGTACCAAATTATCTAAGATTAATACAGTTTATACCAAGTAAACAGATGTGTGTTACAGCAAGTGACAAGGGAGAGAAGTTTTTAGATACAATTTATCAGTCCTATGAAAAAAAGTGAGAATTAGGTACCAACTACAGATTAGGAAAGGGAGATAGGTGAACACAAGCTTAAAAAGTCAGTGTTGAGTAGTTCTGAGTGGTCAACACCTTCAAGGTTATGTAGCAGGCAGTTCAAACTGGTTATGCAAAATTTGCAGCTACACTGAAAAGTTTGTTCAGCTTTGAATTGCCTAGCAAGGCAGTAGCAGCACAGACCTGAACGTGGGCATCCTCGTGTGGGTGACCGTGACCGCTGCATGATGCTGCTTCCCAGCCGTGACCGTTACACCCCGATATACAGGAATGAGTGCCAGCTTAAAGTTATACATTAATACACACTGAAAAGTCATACCTTGCAATAAAAGTTGACTACATGGGATTAGTCCTGCCACACTGGTTATGTGTTGTAAGTATACCCTTACTTTTGTATTCCTATCTGAGCTACTGGGAAGGAACAGATGATCCTTAAAAGCATGTGGGACTATCTGTGAAGAGATTTGTTTTGTAGCAGGTTCTTGTCTGTGTAAGCTGTCCCCATTGACTAATGGACTATGACATTTAACACTGGCTGACTGTTGACCCTTCTCTCCTGGACGAAATGCAGCACAAACATGTTGAATAAGCTTCAGCTGAGGAATTCCCCCCGCATACCCTCTCCTCCCTTCCATAAATGCATGAACTACATTAAAAGACTGAGATGTAGAAAGAGAACAGAAGTAGGGGGGAAAAAATAGTAAAAAAAGCTGTATTTTTCGAAGAACAAGCCCAAGTGTAAGGAAGCTGAAGAACAACGAGGGGAGTCTGAGCACAGAGCAATTGCCCCTGCTGTCTGCTAAGGTCCACGTGACAGGAACAATTCCTGAATAATCAACAGAACATTGTAAATGAAGAAAAAGCAGCTACTGGGATATAGATGTGCTGGAAATGTATCATAGCTTGGAAAAGACATAATCGCTGTGCCAGAAGGCCAAATTATTATTTACCATAAAAGTAGTGAGTCGGTGCCTAAATACAAGGTATTGTGTTAAAAGCAGCTGCGTACAGGTAAGTGAGCATCAAAACCAGAAAAGATCAGGAGTAATGAGTGACCAAAATGGAAGAGACCACTTGCATTATTGCAGTACATGTTTATGTTACAGTAACCATTAGATGTGTTTGGGAAAAAAAAAACAAAAAACAAAAAAACCAAAAACCACCAAACAAACCAACCAAACAAAAAACTCAACCACTTGCTGTAGATCAGGTATTCTGAAGCACTGAGGTTCCAAACTTAAATTGCACCAGTGCTGTGTGCCTATTGACTTAAGGGACCTGGATTGTTTGGTGCCATCAGATGCTCATCCACCATTGGGCATCTTAATAACCCCTTGGGAGAAAGCTGGCTGCAACAGGTTCGTTTATAGCTCCGTGTTCGGTGATCTTTCCTCTCTGCTAACGTATCCCTTGAACTTGCTTCCCTCTCTAGTTCGCATTTTCTGATTCCTGTTGTTCTCCTGCAGCCCTGAGGAGAAAGTGCAGCCCTGAGGAGAAGGACTTGGGAGTGCTGGTGGATGAGAGGCTCAACATGAGCCGGCAATGTGCTCTTGTGGCCCAGAACGCCAACCGCATTCTGGGCTGCATCAAGAGGAGCGTGGCCAGCAGGTCGATGGAGGTGATTCTACCCCTCTACTCTGCCCTGGTGAGACCCCACCTGCTTCCAGTTCTGGAGCCCCCAACATCAGAAGGACATGGACCAGTTGGAGAGGGTCCAGAGGAGGGCCACAAATATGATCAGAGGGCTGGAGCACCTCTCCTATGAGGACAGGCTGAGAGAGCTGGGGCTGTTCAGCCTGGAGAAGAGGAGGCTCCGGGGAGACCTGATAGCGGTCTTCCAGTACCTAAAGGGGGCCTACAGGAAAGATGGGGAGAGGCTGTTCAGTAGGGCCTGTTGTGATAGGACAAGGGGTAATGGGTTTAAATTAGAAGGAGGTAGATTTAGATTAGATATTAGAAAAAAATTTTTTACAATGAGAGTTGTAGAGCACTGAAACAGGTTGCCCGGAGAGGTGGTGGATGCCCCATCCCTGGAAATGTTCAAGGCCAGGCTGGATGAGGCTCTGAGCAACCTGATCTAGTCAGGGATGTCCCTGCTCCTTGCAGGGGGGGATTGGACTAGATGACCTTTGAAGGTCCCTTCCAACTCTAACCATTCTATGATTCTATGATTCATTTGTCCACATTGACCTCTTCTTAATCACTCACCAACCTTGTAGATAGCTCCTAATACTCAGCATTGCCATTTGCTCTTATCAGTTCTGCCAGGTGGGCAGGAGGAAACCCAAGCCATTAGCAGAGCCCAGCACCATTTTATGACAGTTCCACGAAGTAGGAACCGAGATACCAACACAGCATTTTCTATTGATTAATTATGGCCTGACTCATGGATTTACACAGCAAGTATCTTTAATTGCGCAAGTTAATACAAATCTGGCCAGGGAGATTTGCTCCTAATCAACTAATGAAGGCCAGGCTCCGCTATCTAGCTGTGACTAGTTAAACTCTTCCTGGGAGTCCGTTTGCCGCCTGTACTGCTTTTTGGGAACAGTCGTGGTCCATAAAACTCCCTGAATAGTGCCTGACCATTGTCTAGGAGGATTCTACTCAAACAGGCTCAAGTTAAGCCAGAAAGCGCACCACTAAATAGCCAAGATGATCATGAGCCACTGCCCAAGCTTCTCCTTCAGGCCTCGTTTAGATTAATTGTGCAGATGAACTGAGACTGCTGGCTTCTGTTATAGGCTTTGAGGCTCCATCCCACCCCCAAGCAACTACTGCAAGATCAGTCCCTCCAATTTCTCAAGCTAGTTTGTCAATGCGTGCCTTCTGGCTGTCCAAACATGTTTGGAGCTTGTTTGAAGGCTTGCTTTTTTGAGAGCAGTGTGCTCAGCAGGTGTTTGTAGACCACAGGACAGCCTTTCTAAAACACGCCAGTACCGACTGACTGGAATGATAAATCAAAGTCTCCACTCATGCTTTACCTGGTTCCAGGAAAAACAAAACGTAGTTTTGCCCCTCTGCTCTGCAGGGTTGAGTTAGTGGCAATGACACCATCCCTGCCTCCTTGTCCCCTACCAACTCCATCTGATGTCCTACCCAGCTGCCAAAGTTTAGAGGCTCAGATCTGCTCATTGATATCGCATTGCTCTTCCAAGCCACCTCCAGTTGCATGTGGACACCTCTTCCAATTTCATTTTCAAGTCCACCACAGGATGCTAGTCCCAGAAAACTAGTTAACCATTTCAATACAGTTGGTTACAATACCAGAGGGGAATCCAAGATATACCTTCTAGTGACAGTGGCTGGAGTTGTCTACATCAACAAATACAAGAAAATGTGGAGAATTAGAGTATCTAGAGGAAAGATTTCTGAATCTCTACTGCTCAGCGGTGTCTGGTTCCAAGCAATAATAAGTTATATATTAAAGTCACGAGTAGCCTTCAGAAGCACCCGTAGGCCAATATTTAGGAGTTAATTTACTGACTTGAAAAGCTGCAGTAAGATAGAGACATGAATCCAAATATTCCATAGCCTAGAGTAATTCTAGCCAAGTTCTTCAGATACCCGAGTCAGACTAACAGTATAGAAAGTTGTCTCTTACATTCATTAAAAGCACGTAGATGTCCTTAGAAAGGCCAAAATCCACAACAGAAGCGAGAGCCAAGCAGAGATAGCGGTGGCAAGTGCAGATGTGGCCTCAGAGGCTCCTGGGGCCAGGGTCCAGCGGCAGTCTGGCAGCAGCATTGCTGCACGGCTTGTTTCTTGGGCTCTCCTAGGGCAAACTCTTCTATCTCACATTGCAGTGCATTATTGTGCTCTGCAAACATACCCTCTGTGCCTTTCCAACGTTAAAAGGAGACAAAAATCTTCAGTTTCATGTCTTGCATGTCCAGTTGAGAATGCACAGGAGGTCCCTGGCACTTGGATGATATCAGCACCTCACAACTTTGCACAGAGGAACAGCATATGCCACAGTCGGTTACACTGATGCTCATATCAGGGATAGGAAACACCTTATTCAGCATTTTTAGCAATAAACCACCACATTTCCAAGAAAGTTTTATTACCCCATGCGCTAATTCAGTTAGCGGGGTCAGGGGGGGACAAACGGGCCTACCCTCTAAACCTCCACCTCGTGCCTATTTGTACCTCATGCCCCAATATCATTATCCTGGGAATATATAGATTCTTGCGATGCATTAAATTCTTGTTAAGGATACGTGCATAAAAAAAAAAATCTCTTTCAGTTAGAATATTTTTTATGGTCAGTCAGCCTTTAAAAACCATAACAGGTAATTTCTTAGGCATCCACCTACCCCACCACCACTTGCAGATGAAAGCAGAAATTCAGATGTCTACTCACCGCTTTGTGTACCTGCCCCGTAATTCCAGAACTATTTGAAGGGCTGAAGACAGGAGGGTGGGTTTAATAAAGGCCTCTTCTGCAGATATGTAAAGATACATACAATTGATTCTTTCACTGAATCCAGTAAAAGGATTTTCTTTGAAACATTTAAAAGATTGTGCTGCCGTTAACTACACACCTAGGACAAAGAGAAGTTCAGCTTATAAGATGCAACTTCTGAAGATACACAATGTCAATGCTGCTTAACTGAAGAGTAGTTCATCTAAAAACTCTTCAATATTTGTCTCACCCTGAATCTCTTCCACATGTATAGGGGCTTAACCCCAGCCAGCAACTAAGCCCCACATAACCGCTCACTCACTCCTGCCCAGTGGGATGAGAGAGGGAATTGGAAGAGTAAAAGTGAGAAAATTCATGGGTTGAGATAAAGACAGTTTAATAAGTAAAGCAAAAGCCATGCACACAAGCAAAGCAAAGCAAGGAATTCATTCACGATTTCCCATCAGCAGGCAGGTGTTCAGCCATCTCCAGGAAAGCAGGGGTTCATCATATGTCATGGTCACTTGGGAATTCGAACGCCATCACTCCACATGTCCCCTCCTTCCTCCTTCAGCTTTCCATTCTGAGGATGACATCATATTGTGTGGAATACCCCTTTGGTCAGTTGGGATCAGTCGTCCCAGCTGCATCCTCTCCCAACTTCTTGTGCCCCCCCCCCAGCCCTCCTTGCTGGTGGGGTGGTGTGAGGAGCAGAAAAGGCCTTGACTCAGTGTAAGCACCGCTCAGCAGTAACTAACACATCCCTGTGTTATCAACTGGTTCCAGCACAAATCCAAAACACAGCCCTGTACTAGCTATTGTGAAGAAAAATAACTCTATCCCAGCCAAACCCAGCACATTCTCCACCCCTTACTCCATTCCATTTACATCATGCTCAGGTCCCACACTACTCAATATATCCTCACTAAGGCCCACCCCCTCTTCCCATATAGTATAGTATATAGTATAGTAAACAGATATCATTTCCTTAGTCTATTGACTGCCCCTGTAAAATGCCCAAAAAATGTCTATTGAGTTAGTTTAGTCCATGGCTTTGGGCTCCACCTGTTACAGTGGTCACTTAGGACAGGAGAGATGGTGTGTTGCATGGAGTTATTGGGCACTAAAGCCAGCTCTGATGTCCTGCTGCACTTGCTCTGCCTCTTTTAAGGGTTGTCCTCCATGGGTTCAGGTGGTTCCTGCTATAGTAATTCCTATAACATGCAACTCAAATAACGGGTTACAACAATAAGCTTGGACTTATCCACAGACTGCAGTCCCTTAGGAGTGTATCTGCTCCAAGTGGAGCCTTATTGATGAGCCATAGTCTCTCCAGGGTGCACCTGCTGCGGCATAGACTTATCCACAGCCGCAGGCCGCAGTCACTTTG
Organism: Tetrax tetrax; assembly: GCA_009806455.1. Taxonomy (NCBI): domain Eukaryota; kingdom Metazoa; phylum Chordata; class Aves; order Otidiformes; family Otididae; genus Tetrax; species Tetrax tetrax. The sequence goes on from WHYT01017041.1 coordinate 291,625, forward strand.
AGGTGCACCTATTCCAGCATGGCCTTCTCCACAGGCCATAATGCCTTCAGAGATGTATCTCCTCCAGCATGACCTTACCCACAGCCACAGCCCCTTCAGAAGTAAACCTGCTCCAATATAGCCTTACCCATGGCTGCAGCCCCCACCAGGGGTGTACCTGCTCTGTTGTGGTCTTATCCACGGCCACATGCTTTGAGGTCCTCCAGCATGACCTCATGCACAGCCCCTGATGCTTCGAGGTGTACCGTCCCCAGCATGGACTTATCATTGGGCCACAATCCCTTCAGAGGTATAGCTGCTGTGGCACAGACATAACCATGGCCACAGACACTTGGAGATGTACCTGTTCTAGTGTGGGCTTATCCATGGCCACAGACGCTTTGGGGTGCCCTGCTCCCACATGGACTCATCCACACGCAGGAGTTCCAGCCTGTCCAGTACAGCAGCACAGAAACAGCGACGATGCTCTGGTCATCTGGCAGCCCAGGCACATCGCCAAAGCTGTTACCAGAAGGCAGAGCAGAGGAAGGCGATGAGCAGTACAGCATGTACTACAGGGAGGCAAGGCCCATGGCAAGCAGAGAAGCCTGTCAATTAATAGCTAATTAATAGTTAAAGAGCAATAACAGCTATAAATTCAATCTAGCACATTGCAATCAAATCTATCATTGTCTTGAACCCTTTTAACCCCATGCTGGGTGCCAAAAAGGACTGTGGTGGTTTAACCCCCGTCAGAATCACACAGCCGCTTGCTCACTCACCCCCAGTGGGATGAGAGACAGAATCAGAAGTGTAAAAGTGAGAAAACTTGTGGATTGAGATAAAGAAAGTTTGTAAGTAGAGCAAGACACAAGGAATTCATTCACTCCTTCCTATCAGCAGGCAGGTATTCAGCCATCTCCAGGAAAGCTGGGCTTCATCACACGTAACAATTACTTGGGAACTAAAAAGCCACCACTCCAAATGTCTCCCCTTCCTCCCCCGGCTTTTATTGCTGAACATGACATCATACAATGTGGAATATCCCTTTGGTCAGTTGGGCTCAGCTGTCCCAGCTGTGTTCCCTCCAAACTTGTGCACCTTGACACTACCTAAGCACTGCTCAGCAGTAACAAAAACATCCCTGTATTAGCAATGTTATTTTTAGAAAAAAAATCCAAAATACAGCCCTATACTAGCTACTCTGCTATCCCACATGCTATCACAAGTTCACCTCTACTTGCTCTACAGCGCAGAGATAACTGTCCCTTTTCAGCCAACAGTGCTGGGCAAAGGTACGGGCAGCGATAGCACTGGAACGCGGCTTGAGTTGCAGCTGTGCTAGAGCACGGATGTTGACTGGTAACGGCACAGGGAGCAGCACAGAGTTTGAGCACTCTTAATTGGTCCGGGACATGGCTAGATCGTGATCCAAGGCTTGTGCCCTGTACATTTTCCATACTGTTGGCCTTGCCCGAGTTTTTGTTCCACCAGCCCCAACATATATCTCAACCACTGAGGCTAGTCCACACCCATGTACATTTATTGGCACAGGTGTAGTAAATGCATAAGGTACATGATGTACACTGCAAGACAAATTTATCTTATCCCCATCAGATTAAGAATATTGAATCACTCCCGCAGTGTCCTCATTCAATTCATTTCTGCTTGCTAGACACAAACTTGAGAGCGTGTCCTCAGGATTTGCATCTCCCTAGTAAAAAAGTAATGAATTAGATTGTTCCCTTGGACATTTGACTTCTGGATGAAGTATTGTACACATTCAAGAGGGCAGTTTGTGATAGAAATGGGTTACTGTTGGGTATAGAGACTGGACTTTATACCACCACACAAACAGAAAGTGATGCTCCAGAGCTGTTCCCTTCACCGTAGAAATAAATATCACATGACTATACTTGCATTTTATGACAGAAAACTGAATTACTCTAGTAGAGTTGACTGTAAATATGAGCCTTTATGGGAATCTTTTTCCATAGGAGAAAGGCCCCCCATCCTTGGCAAGTCGGAGTATTCAGGTATTAAAGGGCAAATTTGGGAACTTAATGTCCAACTTCACTAAAAATTAATATTTCTAACAGTTTCTTCCACATGAAGATCACACTCAGGTCATTGATTTTTAAGAATTTAGAATAGTTACATTCTCAGTCCAAGCCTTTTTGTGCCTTACAAGTTGGGCTTAGGCACCTAATTTCTGTTGACATCTGCAATTACAAGCCCCCCAAACCATGTGAAATACCTGCGGTATTTTTGCTTGATTTGCTCTGGCACTCCTTAAGACTCAGAGAAATAGCATTAATGAACTCAAAATTCAGAGATATTTGTGGTATATCTTTCTGATTAATTGTGAATACAGCTTCTAGTTACTGTCAATGCCAAAAACTTGTCTGTGTGAAGGTGTCCCAGGGCCTAGCATGTCCAAAAACCTGCTACTCTACTGCTGTCTTTTTTTTTTAGTAGATGAACAAATAAAAGATGTATACCTAACACACTGATAGGACTGTGTGATTATACTACTGTCTTTTTATAAAAAGGCTAATTATTAAAAATAAATTTTTGACTGGAGAACCTACAGAGGATGAAGCAGCACTCATCAGCCTCTTAGTCCAAGGAGGTTCATGTCTACATCTCTCACTCCACAGAAAAATGCTCTGCCCCAACAAATTATTGATATGTTAGAGAAAATGTGAAGGTCCTGTCAGCATCATCTGTACTTGTGCCATAGGAGATATGAATGGGAGCTTGGCTTTGTAATGCTTCATAAGCATTCTCAAGAATTCTTTTACACTTTGGTGTTACTCTAACCCAAAGCCAGTGTTTTGGTCACTGCTTGTACTCATAAGTGCTTTCTTAGCTGCTACGAAGTCCTGCAGAAACCACTATAGGTCTAAGATTTCTACAGGTGGCTACATGCAGAACCATCAGCTTGCTGACAGTTCTGCATGTAGCCATGCAACCCGTGCCTTGTGGTTGTTCCTCTCTCAGCTACCCAACTTTCCTTCCTTTGCACAGAGATGTTTGGATGCCTGAAGGTAGGCAGTGTAATACCAAAAACTGTGGTGCTTCAGCTTTCTTTCCGGCACAGGAATTCTACCTCTCAAGGCAAAGGAAAACAGGTGGGATTTTTGCTATATTAACCGCTGTATTGCCTCACAAACTTGAGTTAACCATAATGTAGCATTCATCAATCCTATTGTGATTCTGTAATCCAATATACTGCATACATTTTTAGTGAAAAGACTTCCAGGTAGTAAACATCAGGTTATGATCCTCCAGCATGTCAAGATCTTTGCTACAGTGATATCTCCTGCACGTTTATCTTGGTGTGTAATTGGTTTAGAACAGTACCATCAATAAGTAACAGATTCTCAAATGCTTTGGTCAGAACCTGGCCTGATCTCCCGTCAACAAATTTCTTCTGGCCAGTCACTCATACCACTGCTAGCCAGCAGTTTTCCAGTCTGTGTGTGGGCTGTCCTGCCAGCCGTCAGCCCTACACAACCCTGACCCAAGTCAGAAATTCGGAAGCTCCTGCTGCTGAAGTCTCCCCATCCAGGTCTCTGAACAAGGTTTCTACCCAGTCTTTACTGCCAGGTATTTCCAGTAGAAACAACCATACTTGGGTTTCCCTTCCTTTGCTCCAGCAGCTCTGGGATCAGCTATTGCCCCCTGTTTCTTACCCTCCATTCCCCGAACTTTCTCTGGCTTCATGAGAAAAACATAACAAGGGGCTGTTCTTGTCCTGACTTGCCTCTTCCTTTCCACTGCCCTTCACTTTATCTTGAAAGAAAAAGAAAACAGAAAATCTGCTTAGCAGACACACATTTGGGTACCCTCGCTGAGGCACAGCTCTGACTCAGCTCCAGAGCTGCCTCCTCCCGTCCCAGCAGCGTCCCTGCAGGTCACCTCCTTGGCAAGGGCTGGCAACAACCTCCTTGCTCCCAGGCGCTTCTTGCCCCCGCCTCTCCTCCCTGCTGCGTCCTGTCTGCCCCATTGCCCAGGCACCACGTGCAGCTTGCATCTCTGTCTGCAGATCCTTCACACACCGTGTTCCTGGAGAAGAGGTTTCTCTACCCATCCCCAACTAAAACTCATGGCACCTCGGTTCCTCCAACATTCTTTCAGAGAAATTGTCTATATTGTGTAGTGATGGTCAGTCACATTTTATGTTTTTTTTTTTTCCCCCACAACAAAAAGTGTAAGCTTTCTGCAGAAAGACAAGCATTCTGGTCTGCATTTAGTAGCACTCAAAGCACAAAAATCTGGTCCATCCCTCCTAAGGCATCACAGCAATAAGTACATGTAGATATCTATTGTCCTACTTTTTTATTATTATTATTATTTTCTATCCTAGAGAGAGAATAAAGTCTTAACTAATGTTTATCCATCACATCCACTACAAAGCTAGCAGAGCAAGTTTTGATTGTACATAAAACTTGTACAGAAGTTAGGTCATGACCAGGGAAGAAAGAAAAATAAATAATACTCCTGCAATAAAAATTAACTAGAAGATTCTCAACAAGTACATCTTTCAGAACATCACCAATCTGCCCAAGAAAAAAAATATTCTCCCCCTCTCTCTACATCTCTTCCAATTCAAGAAAATACTCACTCTGAATGGAAACCTTATTTCTGTCTGCTATAGTACAGTGGATTCAGACCAACTAACCGATGCCAAATGATAAAAATTAAACTCTTACCTCCTCATTAAACAGCCACAGTCCTAGACTACATGCTTCCAAGACCATCCTTACCTACTATAAGTTAAACTTCAAACGCTTAAATACATAATGAGTTTCTGGCTCATACCCTCAAACCCAAAGCTGATTTCCCATAGCAAGGTTTGGTTGTGGTTTTTTGGTTTTTTTTTTTTAACCTTCAGTCACTTTTCAGCTGTTTTCAATCATTTCCTTCTCCTTTAAAGCATCGCCAGCTGCACCCCAGGAGCCATGATTTTTCTATTTGAGATACTTTTTCTCTCTAGGGCAGTTTTTCTCATCATTTTTTAAGCTGAAAAACTACTTGAAGCTTTTAGGTGAAAAAAAAATCCCCAGCCCATCTTGAATGGTGTTCATTTGTAACCCTACAAATATTAGGCAACATTTTGAGTGGTTTTTAAACTATTTTTCATTTCTACTTGATTTGCTTGTTTGCATGTGTAGAAATACATGTGGTTATTTAAAAATAATAATAATAATTAAAAAAACAATTATATCTGCTTGTGATATTTCACCAACACCAGTTATGCTACTACTTATTTGCAGACCTAAGACTAGGAAATGCCTGTTGTACAACAAGCCCATTCAGACACAGGCTTCAAAAATTGTGCCCTACAGAGGCCACTGCCAGAGCCTGTTCCTGAGGAGAGCGAGGCACCTGGCCCAGGTGAAGCAATTTTAAATTCCTCTGGGATTTGCATCGAGGAGAACTGCCAGGACATTTCAGCAGATGGTGCTGAAATGGCCCTTTCTGCTGGTCAGATGGGAAATGCATTCTCAGGACTGCGACATTTTCCGCTAGCCGTAGTCTGCTTTGTTGAAGATGCTGTGCATATGCTGAAGGAATTCTACCATCCAGTCCCCCTTGTCATCTTTTAGAAGGCTGCTAATCCTTTTAAGTGCTAAATTTGACGTGAAAGCGCTGGCCACCAGGACCCGACATCTCCACCGTGCTGGTGAGGCGAGTGTAGGGACAGCCCTAGGAGAACATACCTGGCTGTCGCATCCCGCTGTATCTCACAAGTCTTCACTGCCCTGCACCCGGGGGTGGTGCTTTGCCTTTGTGGATGCTCCAGCCACGTGATCCTTCCAGCTCTTACCAGCCTAGGTTTTTGACCCAGAACATCTTCTATAACATTATCTATAGTGTCCCTGTAGTAAGATTTTTCATTGGCTGAACCTCTCACTAATTACTCTTATTCAAAAAGTACCCTGTGGTATGTCCTGAAACAGATTGTCAACTAAGAGTGACAATGGCTGAGTAAATGTATCTTCAAACATTCCTCCCAGTATGGCACAACAGGTCTTCACCTGCAGGTCTTCACCTGCTGCACGACAAGCATGTGAGGAAGCTCCAAAGCTTTGCGCTATACTGCGGTATGCTGTGATTCATACCCATCACCTCTTACGCATGTCTGAGACACCTTAACAACTTCAAAAGGTGCCTCTCAGGCCTTATACCCCTCTGACTCACCTCCAAGAGGGGCAGTTCAATGTGGCTTGGGAACAAGCTAGTTTTACTAACAGAGGAGGAGGGTTTGTGCTGCTCTCAGGCAATATCCATATCCACCACAGGACAGCTAGTTGCAACTTAACAAGCAGAATCTCCAAATAGACCAGGAACCAGACTTCTCGTTCTCTGGAGGGGCTAATGATGACCTTTAATGACCCAAGCGATTAATCTGTCTGACTGTTTTTCAGTTACTGATTTCAACAGTGTTGCTTTCCTAGCTGTACATATGTCGGCTTTATAGTCGCTGGTGCCTGGTTACTTTTTCACACAGGTCATTCTTCCAGCTGCAGATATATGTCCTAACTGTACCAACACGCAGCGCTTGCACCCAGCAGGTCAGCATCCCTCTGTGTGTGTGTACACCCGAGGAGAGATGAATCCAAAGTGATCTCTTCCTGCTGCAATGTGCATGCGGTTGTTTAACCACCAGGTCCAACCTGTCACCCAGCCCTAGTACCAATTTCACCTCCTCCGACACCCAGAAGTCCTGCCCTGTTTTGGAGCTCTGTTCCTCCAGCCCCACTCCTGCTCTGCCTGTGATTCCTCAACCTCCAGCATCCCAGGCTTGCAATGTGGGAGAGGGAATGGACAACATGAAATATCATTCCCTGCTCCTGTTTTTTCCAAGCTGGGTGAACATCGGCTTGCAGGTTCCATGGTTCAGCAGCATCGGCATGTTTGGGGGAGGGCAGAAAACTGTCCCAAGCACACAGGACTGAAGGCAGAGATGGGAATCCACCTGAGCTGCAATGAGCTGCCTGGGATTTTTCCTGCTCTCTCCCTCTTTCCTTTTCTGTGACAGAGGTGTCAGCTCTGAGAGTAGTGAGGACATGCCCAAAGTGGCCAAAGGTTGCAACCAGATTTCCCCAGGACATGCTTAGACCTCCTAAGTTTCTTGCAACTTCCAGCATATGAGGCCTACAACATGAGCCGTTGTGCTGCTGTTTTCATCAGCAATGCTCCTTGTGTCACACCTGTCCTCCAGCACGGGCCAAAGGATGCTCTGCGCCTAGGGGTAGGAGCAGCCATAGGCTTCCCACTCTGCTGGGAAGTGTTTGGGATTGTGTTCTGGCACAGATTTTGAGAAATTACACTGTTGGGTACTTTTAAAAATGCCTTTTCAGGCAATGTAACAGCTGGAAGCAACAAGCAAGAGTCAATACTGTGTGTCTGTATTATACAGCAACATGGGAGCTAGTCTTCTGCTGGCAACCATTTGAGATCTGGTGCCCGAGGCCATTGCATTAGTCAGTTAAAACAGGGCTTAATGCTACCCTAGTTCACACGTGCACCAATTTTCCTGATGTCAATTATGGTTGCATGTTGCCTAAACAAGGGCAGCATTTGGGCCAGAAATTGTTTGCATGCCCTGTAATTTATGCTTTTTGCATTGTGTAAACAAAACCAATCTATCAACTGTGGTGTTGGTTGCAAAATATCTTCTTCTCCTGTAATTACCCTGATTGTTTATGCTGCAGTAACGTGTCCTTAGACATTGAGCAGTGTAAAAACATTGATACACTCCAAAAGTGTAAATGGCAATTAGGGAATTTCATCAGGTGCTGAGTAAGATGGAACGTTTGTGACGTTTTAATGCTAGCCTTCGCTCTGTTCTTCCATCTTGTTGAAACACTTGGATCTCAGCTGTTACGGGAAACCTGCTTAAGGACAGCTTAATGGAAATCAGTCTAATTACTATCCCGTACACAAAGTAAACACTCAGCTCTCTCGTATGAATCACGTGTTTGCCTTGTAGTAGAATTGTAATAAAGCGACTAAGATTTACAGGGTATTCACTGTAAAAATAACGTCAGCGGGCTTACACATGCAGTGTCCTGCCTTTGGCATGTGGCAACAGCAGGACTGGCCATTAGCTAGAGAAAGAACCCTCCCAACGCAGATAAAGCGCTTGCATGGAAGCACAGACATTGACATTGGGAGTAGACGATCTTTAAAGGTCCCTTCCAACACAAACTATTCCATGATTCCATGAGTATGCAATTGAAGACTGGCTTGGCATTCCCTGGTGTCTGTAAGGGCACATCCTCCCTTACACAGCTCTAGAAATACTGGGGTTTTGCTGGAAATCAGAAAACAGCCTTTCTCAGCAGCATGGCCAGTGGCTGTCTTGGGGGCCTGGCTGCATGCCCACCACTCTATGGTAAGCTGAAGAAAAGAGACGATGAAGCACTTAACCTGCATTCCTGACCAACGAGAACCCTTCAGAGTGGTAGGCCTGGTGCAGTTAAATGCAGTGTTCACAAGAATTTGAAACTGGGGGAAGTGAACATGAAACTTCAGCAGCGGGTGAAAAGGCACAGGAGCATGAGAAGGAGCTATGGACAACGTGATTAAGTCACAGGCAGAGAGCAAAGGGACTGAGACAAGTGGCAGGAGCAACTAGGCAGTCAGTGAAAGATTATTTTGAACATTCTGAAGGCTTCTGATCAGTGCAGTACTTCACAACCTACCTGCGGTTAAATACCTATAGACATGGCTGAACTTTGCCTTAAGTAGCTCTGCAAAGAGTTGGGAAACAGCAAGATGGATGGCACAACCTGTGTGTGGTCCTGGATGCGCTTTGATTGCTGATGGACGGTGAGTCACGGAGGGCGACGGCACACAGAACTGCAGCATTTCTGTACAGGTGCAAGAAGCTGTAAGTTCTAAACCACGGGCCTAGGGTGCTTACTGCTTACTGCATTTTTAGAAGACAGCTGACACTAGTGCATAAATATTTGTGTTATAAGAAATACTTCTGCTATCTTAATTTCACTTAAATATGGTGTGGTTGGGAATGATAGTTGCTTTTGGGGCTGGTTCCTCAGCTAGAGTTGAGTTTACAGTTAGGAAGACTAATGACCTTTTCTAATAATCTTTAGGGCATTTAAAGAGAACTTTTCAAGTCTCTCTGTTTAATTTTAAGCTCCATAGCTCATACGCCATTAAAAAAAGAGTAAGATGGATATTTTTTTTTCAGTTATAAGCCAGACATCACTCAGATCATGAGGCATAAGGAGTATTTTGGAAACACTCTGTTTGCCATCTTTCATGTAGAAGAGAGAACCTGAGGCGAACACAGTGACACAGACCATTTGCTGTATCTCACCATGCATCCTGTTGTTACAAGAGCCCTGGCTTTGCTCTCCCATGCTTACCTTCACTGAGGACAGTCTGCAGAATGCTGCTGGAAAATATCTTGACCCACAAAATTGCACTGAGTAATTGTTTTTATCTTTCTCCATAGGAAAATCTCTCACTTATATGAAAATGTTGGACACGCTGTCCTCTGGTGTTTTTCTTTAGTGATTGATGCTAAGCTTATTTCTCATACACTGCATCAGCTCAGACTAGAACTTGTCTGCACACTTATTTTTCTGCAAGCTTCCATGGTATTATGAAAAGGTCTTATTTTTTTAAAACTTCTCTTTATTTTTACGTTCAATGCATGAGGACAGACAAGATGAATATTCATGACAAAGTAAAAAGCCATATACTGTCCTCAAAAGTTAAAAGATATAGTGTTTAAGAGTTTAAAAAAGTGTTTTAGAAACCCTGTATTTCCAAAATTCCTCATTAGAGAAAATTCAAATATTTTAGAAAAGCAGAGTTTGATATCCTTGTACATTAAACCATATTATGAATGTATGTAGGTGTTTTTCATCTTTACTTTAAGAAATCAGTCTCTGCATTGCTGACAATCTTTATGTAACCTATTGATGGAGCCAACAGCCTCCATAATATGCAGTATACACAGTTACAAACAATTTGAAAAGTTATATTACAAAATATACAGTAGTTCCTTTTTACATTTTTATAGATAAACATTGCATAGTTTTCAAATACGTAATATATAACACAATCACGAGCCTTTTCTGTATAACTTACGAAAAATTCTGTACACTCAAATAATTATAAATAAAGTGTAAATATATTTTGTTAAGAGTAGGAGGGAAATACGCCAGGACATGTTGTGCTATCAAGTGTTAAACAGAAATCTTTGTCGGAATCTGCCTAAAACAGTGGCACAATGTGGCCTGGAGGAAGGAGAGAGAATAAGAACTGAATATATCACAGGGGAAATGGTACAATGAGGAACCATAAAGTACTGATATGTCTGACTATTAATTATTACCCTGATTCGTTTGTAAGAACTGCTTTCCCACAGTTATTATCACTGTGCTTGATGGCTTTACTTCAAGATGCAAAATAAGGTGCATGTTTAAGAAATGAGTAAAAGTAGATTAAAATGTTTCCTGTTTCAATGGGTGGTCAATGGAAACATGAGATAACTTGGAAAGAATTTTGGATATTTCTCTCAGTTTTTTCCCCAAAAAAATGGAGTACTAGTGGGTGCTGAGATTTAAAGAAACAGGTTCTGAAAGCATCCAAAATTGTGAGAATAAAATGAAGAACTATTGAAGATATCAAAATTCCACTTTAAAATTGAGATGCCAACATAATTCTGTTTCCACTATAAAAAGGACGAGTAAAATAATTTTTAAAAGAATAGTTTGGCATAACTCTGCTCTCTGCTACTAAACACAAAAAGAGCAGAACTATACCAAAACTAGAGGCTTCTGGAAATTCACTCTGATTCTAAGCATTTTGTCACTGGCTCACAATTACACAAACAGTTGGAATCTCAGTATGAATGCAATTTGCAAACACAATTTCAGCAACATATTTTGCCACTTTACATGACAGCTTGAAAAAGTGTATGAAAACAATTTCCACTTCTAAAAGGGACATATTTACCTGATAGCCAAATTCAACCTACTGAATTCCAGAGCTCTGCAGAAAACCAACAGCTATTCGGGAGTAAATGTGTTCTAGCAGCACTGAGTGACTATGTTAAATTATGTTCAACTGTTCTGGTTTTGGGTCTTCTCAGCATTTCCATTACAAATTTAATCTACAACTCAGCCATGTAAACTAGCTTTAAATGACACTTGGCCTACACTCAGCTACCTGATTTTTTTTTAACGTTGGTGGTTGGACTCCAAATTCTATCCCGTTCTTACTTGTATCTAAGCTATGGAAGGCCAGCAGAAGTACTCAGTGTGTCTTTGAAATGCTCTTTTTCTGGCATTGAAATGATGCCTTTTGTCAGGCCCTGATTCAGAGCAGCCTCTCAAACATTTACTAAAACTTCAGGAACTGTAAGAGTTGAGCACAAGGAGATGCCCACCAAGTGCTACACTACCTATTTGTCAACTACACATGGTAGTGACTACACTGGTTATGGATTTTATTTGGAATTTGGATTGCTATATACAATTGCCAGCAAAATTCACATTATTTCCAAGGAGGGTGGCTTAAAGTACAAAGTGATGGTGCAGAGTGAATGCTCCCTTCTCTCCAGTAAACATTACCCTATTGTCCCATGCTAGCCATCATCTCTCTCCAGGTTCCCTCTTTTGCAGCTCTAAAGCTGATCTCCACCACTGCTCTAGAAGGTCATTTGTGGCTTAGCCAAACGGAGCCATAGTTGCACACAGATCTCCTGGCGTCAGCCCAGGCTTGGGCCGCTGTCTCCTCCCCTACACTGGCCACTTCTCCTCCGTCCTGCACCATTCTTCTGACTGTGGGGTTACACAGTGAACAGGATTGGAGAGGACCATCTAGAGAGAGGAATGGCCGTACAATCAGATCCTGAGTCCATCAAGCCCTTTGGTAGCCACCCAGTGCTTAACCTTCAGTAGGCAGAGGGATCAGCAATTACTTTTACAGCCTTTAGCTTGAGATAATAAAAGATTATAATTCCTGTCCCCAGTGTTAAAGGAGACAGACAGGGCTCAAAATGGGTTTATGCATACCCTTGTGCCAGAGTAGGACTCCCAGAGCTTCTGACGAATGTCCCAGCATTTTGTTTTCCTCCACACACATAGAATAGATTTTGTCCATACTGGGAAAACTACTATTTTCCATTTTGACCACTGCAAACAGGCTAGTGAAAACATTAGGATCTTCTTTTCTTCCACCCCCCTCCCCCTTTCGAGAGTTTTTTATGTATTATAAAGTAACTTCTGGTGAATAAGCCATTAAGTCAGAAAGGGCGTGCTACGAGTGCACTGTTTGTTTGCTTTTAAATAAGTTTGAACTGATCACCACTCCTTCCATCCCTCTCTTAGTGGGACTACATCAGGATTTCTTTTGTTTGCTACTGATAGCATTGAAGGAAGGTACCGCATAGTAGATCCTCTGTAAGCAAATCTGTCATTAGCTTTTCAGCTGATTGTAGATTTTCTAGGGACTCTGTCAAGCTTGTTTGACTCCATTCCTTGATAAGTGATATATCACTGGCTGCAGGAACCTAACAAAATGTTCACTCTGTCCTCAGTGCATTGTTCAAGGTGGTTTTCAAGAGCCTGACTGTCCTATACTGTATCTCTACTAATATGGGTTGATCTGCTACTATAAGGCCGTGTTGTTTGTGCCTGTTTTTTCAACACAAGCTGAAGCCGGTGCCCGTCTTCCACCTCTTTCTTCATCAGCCATCACCATAGTGTTTTCATAAACCTCCATAGTTTTTAGCTGCTTGTCTTTGGCACCCTCCTGTTCTGTGTTGACTTTGCAGCACTTGCAGAAGCCACAGCAGTGTTTCCCACAAAATGAGAGTGAAGCCATAATTATATTGTCCCAGGGCTCTAGGGAGTGCATCCAGATAGGTAGGAAATCCCAGTTTTGGAGTTTCTCGGGCAGCGAATGTGGTCGCTTCGACTGCATAATATTAATTACAATCACAGCAATAAAAAGAGCAAGCAGGGGAAGGCAAACACCCAAAAGGACTGGCCAGCCTGCCAGTGACAAACCAAATACAAACAAAGGCAAAAGAAAGAAGCAAATGAGAAGATAAAATATAGCAAACCATCTGTACTTGGCTGTTACGTTTCCCAAGGTCTTGCACATGCGGATTGGCAGCCGGGTAAAAGGTAGTGGGTAAAACAGAATAATCCCAGAGACATTGAAGAAAAAGTGGCACAAGGCAATCTGAAAGCAAAAACATTTGAGAAGTTCATTAGCTACAATGCCTTTAAGTGCTCCTACTCACATGATAGTAACTTCCAGTGGCACTAGGACTCTGTAGTTTCCCTGCCTTTGCTTCCCGCTGTTCTTCCTTCTCTTTCCTGCTATTTCACTGCAAGGCCTTTCCTAGCGCAAAGTAAGGGCTCCATAATACCTCACACCTTGTGTTGTGAAGATGACTGCCGCAAACATGGGGCAGCATTTGGACACACAGCAAGCCTAGGGGGGAGGACTTATCTCCGCGCAGATGGAGAAGCCTTAAACTGCAGCTTTCAACTGCAAGAAATGAAGTCCATCAGAAATAAAGCTGACAAACCAGAAAGTTACCAGGAAACTGTTCTGTTGTTAGTAAGGTGTGAGAACTACTCATTATTGGGTTCTGCATCCATACATTTATCAAATAGAAGATGGGAAGTGTAAATTAGATACTGTGTACAGGGTGGTACAAACCTGGATTTCCAAAAATTAGCTAGAAGAGGACTAAGGAGATTCCTGGAATGTGACTTTATCTGGGTCTTTTATAATTGTTTGATTCACATTCCTCAAGATCTTTTTTTTAAAAAATAAGTGTGAAGAGACACCTACTTGCTTAAGCTTTCAGAAATCACTTAGACAGAATAAGCATATACTGAACAAAACAGTACATTCCCTGCTCACCTTATCTTATTTTCATTCTATAACTGTTATCAGACTAAAGTAAACATGAAAGTACAGGGGTTTATTTTTAAACTACGTTATAAAAACAGCAAGTTATCATGAAATCTGAGCTTGATCAAGATAGTGTCTTCTCGTGATTACATCTGTTCCATCATACTTGAGGACAATAAAATGATTTCTGTAATTTTCTTAATTTATTGTGGCTAGTAAAAAACATTCATCCTATTCACAAAAGAAACTTCTTACTCTTTGATGTAGAGGGTTCATTCAAATGTTATCTTCTGCCTGGAATGTTCTTTACTGGGTGGTAAATGGGAGGCCAAAGCCAGGCTGCCTACTGTTCAAATAGTCTGAGGCAACAAGGAATTTGATAAAACCCACACAGATTAGATTTACAGTGAGAAAATAGATGCCATGATGCTCACTGCAGCATCAGGTAGGTAGACAGCTTGCCATCTTAAGGGTTGTACAGCCTTTACTTAGGTTACAGGAGTCCCTGTATACTGCATGAGCAGAGTTAGGAGCCTGAGGAGGGAACTTCCAGAAATCAGTAACCCTTGTGGGACTACCTAAGAGGGTTGGCAGAGACGTGGGCACTGAATTCCAAGCTGCAGAGACCCCATGCTCAGGTGTCAAGTGGCCAACCCTGTCTCAGTTTTGAATTAATTCCATATGATCAAGCCCACTTTACAAAAGTAAGTCGTTGAAATGAATGAGCTGTCATTAATAGCACACAGAAAATCAGGCATGATGTCCATGACATATTTGCCTCAGAGACAATTTTGTCAGATTTGTTTCTTCAGAAAAGTTGCAACTTCTAAATGAAGTCAAGGAAGCATTAGACACTGACCTGTAATGAGTATTTTAGTGTACTCCCTGGACTTGCTAAAGCTGCAAGTATAGCTGTTGTGGTTGTGCCAATGTTAGCTCCTAAGGTAAGGGGATAAGAACGCTCAATGCTTATAACGCCAATGCCTAGAAGAAAAGAAACAGGACTGAGTGGTTTTGGAATGATGGAGAAGACAAAACATGGGGATAACGAATAAGACAACTTACCAACAAGGGGTGTAATAGCAGATGTGAAAACAGAACTACTTTGGACAACGAACGTCATACCAGCCCCTGCAAGCATAGCCAGGTATCCAGCTAGCCAAGTAAAAGGAAATGGGAAATCTAAAAAAATAGAGGGAGAACGTTGTCTTTAGGAAAACAGAATGCTCTATGTAACAGTAACACAGCAGTGAAAAGACTGTTAATCATCTCAAATGCAGATCTATTGTTTGCATATTGTCTTTACATGATGATTTTGGGTCAGAGTCAGTTCTACTACTCTAATTTACCTCTGAATACACTTTGAGATGGATACTAGACTAGGTAGGCATTTGTCCTGATCCAGGACAGCATTTATGTTGTAACACAATTAGGTAGCAGAAATGTTTCCACAGAGATCAATACAACAACTTCTAGGTGTCTTGAGTGCCTTGGTTTCCGCAACCAGGCACCGGCTGCATGGATCAGATCTTCAGAAAGCTCTGAAGACCACCCTGAGAAAACCAGGTTGTTCTAACTAGTTTCAAGCAGATTACCTCTTAAAAATTCACTTGTTAACTCTTGCAAAGTAAAGCTAATCACACTGATTAGAGAAACTAGGTACAATGGTCTCTTGTTATCTACAGATTTATGAGTGAGACAAGAAGTGAGGACTTAGTCAGGACGACATAGAGGAACTCAGAGTAGATCACAAATTAATAGTAATTGGCAGCTGATTACTTTCTACCCCTCGTTTTTGATTCGGGCAGTGTTCTTGACCCGGGAGAAGAGAAGGCAACATGAAGATCACTTTGTCACCTTCCTCATTTCTGTGAACCCTCTCCTCAACCACGACCAGAGACTTGCCAAGACTGCTTTTCGTTGCTACAGGTTCTAACCTCTCCATTTAAGGGAGGATGAAGAGAAAGCAGCCAAGTGAAAAATAAAAAAAAATTTGCACTCAGTGGATCCAGGCTGAAAAAACACCTGGCGAACACAGGGAAAGACAGAAAGTACCACTGGTCAGGGCTGCCTTATCCTAGGGAAGAGAGGGTTACAGAGTGCAACAGGGCAAGCAAAGGGAGTCAGATCATTGATCACTACAAACTTTTTTCCAAGTTACTTCAGAAGAAACATGCAGGCACTGTGCCAGAGTAGGCAATCATGGTCTCAGCACTTCAGCGCTATCTTTTGAGGATGGGAACATTACATTTCTAACAGCTAATGATTATACATCAAGAAACAGAGCCTGGACTTTGGTCTCTGTTGCTGTTAATCTGCTGCAGTTCACAAGCAAGCTGTTCGCTAATAGATTTTTAAAAGAAAGAAAGAAACATGCTGAGGAAAAAAAATGTTGAGAAGGTGGCAATTTTGGTTTAATACTGTTTTCTTTAAACTATTCTATAATATCTGCCAGAACAGGAGATATCAATACATGTGCTCAGTGTCCTTGTCATTCCTGAAAAAACAATCTTCAGGAAAAGCAGATAATTACCGGTGTTGATTGTCTTCTTGATAACACTTGCCACTTGTCCTTTAAGCACAGAGTTTAATAGCTTAACGATCATCACCAAACAGGAGCACAGAACAAGCAGGGACAGAGCCAGGAGGATGAGACCGATGGCCAGATCAGGCAGGTCTGCTTCTGCAAAGAGATGCCGGCCTGAAAAAGAAAAGGAAAATTAATCAACCTAGCCACATTTTTGCTCTGATCTCAAGCCCAGCTCTGGTTTGCATACATGCCCCTAAGGAAACAGGACCAAAGCACACACAGCTTGAGGGGGTGATGCAAAGAGTGAAAATGCCACCTCCCTTTATCCACAACAGCCACGTCTGAGAGGGGCAAGAGGGTCTCTCGTACAAACATGCTTGTAAAATTCGCAGCGGATACCCCTGCAGGGCAGGCAGGAACTGGGTGACCACGTGCACAGGAGGGGAATACAACGGTGTGAGGAAATTCTGGTGTGCTCTGAGCCACATGGTGGGTCGGCTCTTTCCAGAGGTGGCTGTGTGCCTGAGAAGGGCTGTCGAACATCCTGAAAGGCATGCGTAGGGACGGAGATACCCAAGCAATCATCACAGCAAAGTAACTGTAGCTTCGAGTCACCTGAACAGCAGGGTGACATGATACTGAAGACCTGAATTACTGATATCAGGGAGCATGGAAAGAGATCCATCTGCAGCCAGACACCATGGTGCTGCTGGTAACTCCAGCTCTGTTCTGACCACACCTGCAGTGGCACCTTGTGTCCATGTACAGGCGAATGCCTCTTGATATAGCTCTGAAATGGTCTGTCAGTGCCATTAGAATGTTATATGCATTTATAAAGATAATACCAAAAGAGAAATTGTTCTACTACTTACATTTACTGATAAGTTCTGTTTCAGTTACGTTCTTGATGGTCCATGTCAAATTTCCTTCAGTCCAGCAAAGGTCAGGAGATGTGCAGTTTTCTGAAGGTGGAATTGTGACATTCTGCAGTGTCTAAAGTTTGCCAGATAAAGCAGATATCTCAGTCACCTACAACCCTTCAATCAGAGCTCATGCAAAGTTCTAGGTTTTTACTGAAACCAAGCATTCATCAACTAGGAAGATTTGTAAGCCTGAGCATAAGCTGGTACCACATTAATGACAAGGCAAATTTTTATTTGCATTCTTAAAATAAAAGGTAGTGCTGTTACTCAAGTCAGTCAATACAACATTTAAAGATTCAAATATCTCCCAAACCTTCTTCATTGCAATAAGCATTGCACCAAGTCATCAATAGTTAAGAACTTTAACTGCAGATGTCAGGGTTTGTGGTTCATGTCTGGCTGCAGCAGCTAGGGATGGTGGCATTCCTATTCCAGTTAGTGCCACAGCTTCCTTGGGTCAAAGAAAGACTTCTTCACTGTCATCTTAACTGCAGTTAACGGTCTGGTGAGTACTGCACGGAGCTGTGATTTGGAATCCTCCCAACCTAATGCAGACTCTGCTGCTGGATGGGCACAAGTTGCTCATGCTGCTGTGTCTCAATTTTTCTACCTGTAGAAATAGAGGTGCTACTACTACTTCCCTTTCTAAAGCTCAAATGCTATCTAAGAGGTAATTACTATCACTACGATTAGCATTAGCGTTACTGAGTTGAACTTGAATTTCTATTTATACTGCAATAAAACCTTGCTTATAAGAGCTCTTAGCCCAGACGTATCACATGCTGACACTAGGTCCATAAGTCCTTACACAGATTAAGGAGCAGTTTGCTGACTGAACTGTACTTCCCCACAACCGCTAACACCCAAATGGACTCTGAACTACACTGCTGAACATAAGGTCTCTTTCGGACTTGTTCAAGTGATTCTCTCTTGCAGAAACAGGGAAAGAGAAATTGTATTTTCTTCTGGGCACTCCCCCTCCAGCTGATGTAGACGGGCAAAGCCAAGGTGTATCCTGTCCCCCAATATCTTCAGGGAGACCCTGGTCTCCAGCCTGCCCCAACACCTCAGCCTTTACAAACACAACACAATGTTGTTTCTCACCTTCCTGATTTTTTTTTCAGACATCTGAGTTTCGAAGCAGCTGCATTAGATCAAAATGTTTATGTTTTGCTTTAAATGTATGAGGTCCTCATGTATTTATCCCTGCCATAAGTCTGTTTAATAATTTTTGCCAGAAATGAGTTTAACCCACTAGGAATGTAAATAATTTAAATGATCTTCCTCTTCCCCCATGAAGTTCAAGTCAAGCTTGTAGGGGTTTCATGTGTTTTTGTAATTTGACTATATGCTTGGGCAGTAGTTACAAAGCCAAAATACAGAAAAACACAGGAAAAAAATGTGTATATGGAAATGTAACCCTCAGCCTACACTTTCCATGCAGTTCTTTGTTTTCTAAGAGTGGGGGGACTGTAGGACTCAGGGGTTCAAGCCTCACTGAGAGCTAGGCCGCGCCTGCCCGGGCAGCGCGGGGAGGGGGTAGCCACGTGCTGGCCAGGGGCCTGAAGGCAGTGCGGCTGCCCGAGCATCGTGCCTCCCCCCGAGATGAAATACGCAGCTCCTCAGCAGCGTAACCTGAGCAGAGTTTCACATTAGCACAGCTCTGTTCCTGGCACTGTCTCCCTAGCTAGCATTTCACCGGCCATCCAGGCTGACATTCAATAGGAGCTGGGCTCCTCTGAAAACTCAAGCACTTAATTTTAACCTCCACTCTGCGTCCTTAAGTATCTTCTGCCTCAGGACTTCAGAAATTACCTTCTATACATACAAACAAGTAGAACGGTCTCATTAGAGATCCAAGGGATACTTAATGCTCTAATTGTTAGTTAGCTAACAACACAAACCAAACACTCGGCTCCACAGTCTATCAAAATACTCATTGGTGTCGATCAGGGCAACAGATTCCTTCCTGCTGCAGTGTTGCTTGGGTGAAGAACAATGGGATTTGGCTCCACAGAGGCTTTCTCCGAGGGCAGTTTTCCAAGAAAGCTGCAAATAACCAGCTGCCACCAGATCTCGCTAACACACGGAAGACTAAAGCTAGTTAGATCAATAGATAAATGGTAGGCAAAAAGATATTTTCTTTGGCCTATATTGCAGATTTTTTCCACTTTCAGGGAGTTGGTAGGAGTATCAGACTTTAAAGAAGTTTGGATGTGAAAGGCATGGCTCCAAATCGCCAGTTCTGATAAGCAAGGGCCTGCATGGTACCGAAAGCAACCAGGTCAAGCCCACCACTGGTATGACATCCTTGCTTTAAGTGGAGAAAAACTACATTAAATTGTTTTCATAGTTTTTCTGCTGAAGAAATATCTAATTTCACAATCCTATGATAAGGAATGTCAGCTACAGATCAGTAATATATTTCCTGAGGAGACTGGCAATTAATTTATCACAATACTCACCACATTGCTCTCCGTTACACACCAAATCTTTACCAGGCTTTTGTTTTTTGCTGATTCATCATTTGTAGCAATTGCATTTATTACTGATTTATCAAGCTTAAAAAAAAATGAAGAAAAAAAAAGCATTATTCCAACTTGCATCACACAGTTCTGTTCAGCTCTATTCAAATTATTCCCTTTGGAAGCTCAACCACATAAAGCCCCCATGACTGTCTCTAATGCTGGAGCTGCCACTCAACAGGTATGAGGGGGTTTACTCCCAGAAAAAGGTACAACTCTATGAGCACAAACACTGCATCTCATTCTCCCATAACCGCCCACCACCTCTTCTCACCCTTTCTGCTTAAACAATTACACTGACACAACTGCCTAACTGCATTTACTGTCATTCTAGGAGCTGTGTACATCCCCTCTGGTCTCCTGTTGTCCCTCTAAATGTGTGCAAGTTTCCTGTAATTTCAGTGTCATCTCTTGATGGAGCTCATACAGAGCTGAGGTTTTATGAAATGTGAATAAAAAGAACAATCCATCTGCTAATGAGCTTTACCCGGAGGGCAGAGAGAAGTGAGTGGGAGCTCCCTCCATATCAGAGCATTTTGATCAGCTGTGAGTGAACCAAGTAAGCAGATTCCTTGAAGAGAGAAAGAGCTTACCTCAATGATGAGTTTTGTGAAGGGGTCTGTGATAACTTTTAGTAGCTCAGGGGCATCCTCACCACTTTCAAGATGAAAGGAATCAACTATAGCATTGGTGAGATGGTAAAGATAGCCAGTAATTACTTCAATGGGCAACAGTGCAAAGACAGCCAGCCAGTTAAAGAAATCATGGATTGTTGCCCCAGCAAAGGCCCTGCAAGAAGAAATTAAAATACAGTGCTGCTTTTAATTAAACAACATGTGCAGAACATCAATTAAATATGAAATCATAGAGGTGGGGATGAAGCCCATTTCAAGATGGGAATCATTTCATTTCATGAAGAGAATGGATCATGGGAGATGGCTGCATTGCTGTAAAGCACTAAGTTTTCTCCACACCATTGAGCAAGTGAAAGACCCAGCCAAGTGAGTGGAACAAGACAAACTAGAAAAGGCATGAGGCTGCCAAGAGTACTTGTCTGAAGAAAACAGTGGCTGTACAGCCTACATTTGTTTTGCTTCTCACCCATTTTTGGTACATTTTTAATCCTCGGCCAGGCATTGCCTCTGGGACCTGTTTTCCCTGACTTATGGGGGAAGATGGCTCTTTGCATCCCTCTCACATGTTCTTTCAAACTGATGGTGCACAGCTCCCTTCCAGCTTCTCCTCCACAGCCTGAGGAACCACAGCTCTTCCCTCAGAGGCACTCTTTCCCATCTACCTAATAGCTGCTTGTGGTCCTCTTAATTCTCTGCAATCTGTTTGTATTTGTTTTAAAATATAGCTCCTTAAATAAAGTGTTGTGAAGGAAGAAAATGTGGAGGAAAAATTCCTTAATTCCTTGAAATGCTAATAATTCTGTAATTTAGGTTCCCATTGACACACTGCTTGAGGGAAAATCAGAGAAACATTCAAAGCAGGCCAAAAAAATTGACAGTGCTACCACCTTCAGTTTACAGACTGAAGTGACTGTTAATGATCTCAATGAATGTTAAAAATCAACCTCTTTCTCATTATTATCTGAAACCTTTTCCTGACCAGATACTAATAGGCTACTTTGGCGTTGAAATTTAAGTGGCAGAAAAATAATTTAAAGAGTTGGAATTTAAGCAGCACAACGAAAGAGTCAGAACAGTAACTCTTGGAGAAGTATGCTTGGGCTACTTGCATTTCATACATCTGGCATGCCATAAATGACAAGGTACCAAAGTCTCATATCTTTCCCAAGTTTACTGCCCAACTCCGGTAAGTCATAAACTCTGTCAGTGATAATATCAAGTGGAAGTCTAAAAGTTGTCACTTTATACATTTGACAGTTTGAAGACTTAATTTCTCTACAGTTACCATCTCCTTCTCACTGTAGACTTAAAAAACCTCCAACACTGAAGTCTCTTTTAAGGAGAGTAGACCAAAATACTGTAAACTTTTCTTCTTTTACAGCCCTCCCATAATTAAGAGATAATCAAAGGTGGGTGGTAGAGTGGGAGCACTTGAAAATTCATCCTTGTGCAAGATCCACTTAAAAATGGTGGATTCTTACAAAAACACAAAACTTTTAAAGGAACCTAATATGCTTTTCTTGAAGTATATGAAGTCATATATCTAGGCAGCATTATATGTTGGCCATGGCCATGCTTGTGACTTTCCTAAATAGATATTTAAATTTTAATCAATAGAAGGGTTGAATGGCTGTAGTAGTGATAGGGAATATAGAAGAAAACCTACAAAGAAGGAAGAAAAGCCACTTTTCAGATTTAGTGTTGAAGTACAATACCTTCTAAATTCATTCCTGTCTCCAGCTTGCATGAGTGCCACAATTGTGTTTGTAACTGAGGTGCCAATGTTTGCCCCCATTATGATAGGAATAGCTGATTGAACAGTCAGCACTAGAAGGCAGAAAAGGAAACATTGAAAGAAAAAAATCAGATCACCAGCAAGCTCTTTGCTCCAGTGAAAATGAGCATCTATTAATGTCACTGGAACTCTGCCTTCCCTTGATGTCACCGGGATTAGGCGCTCCAATCCAGGTATGTTTGCTTTAATCAATCCCCCCCACCCTAGGAATGCGGTACTCCCATAGTCCCATGATCTCCACTGAAACTGCAGCCCTTGGTTATCTCCTTTCACCACATGTTAGAGGGGCAGAGCTAGATAAAGTCTCTTCTTTCCTAGGCATTTTCCTACTTACTGCAGAATTTCAAAGCGACCACAGAAACAAACGACGTTCAGTAACTGGCTAACATGAGAAACGTATGCAGATACTTCCAAAATTAATGTATTCAATGCCAAAGTTTTCAATGATTTTCACTGCAGTTATGGGCTTACTATTATTACTACTGCTACTACTACTACTATTTTTGGTAGTAGTTTGTTATTATTATTACTTTTAAAAAATATATTTTATATCAGGGCAACAGCTATGAAAATCTTTTCCTGCAGTCTCTACTCTTGCACTCAAAGCTTCTACAACTTCAATACAGGTGGGAACATTGCACCCCAGACCAAGATTTATGATTGATCTCCAGGAAGATACAATAAGCAGACTTACATGTGGAGGACACCATGCTGACCACAATGGATGAAGAAGTGCTGGAGCTCTGGACCATAACAGTCACCAAAACTCCAATCACCAATCCCGCAACAGGATTAGACAGCACTGAATCATCTTTAAAAATGTCCCCTGCTGCTTTACCTACAAAAAACATATTCTCAGAGTGAGGGAAGTAAAGTCCACAAAAACTATCAGAGCATTTAATTAAAGATCATTCTACCATTTCATTGATACACATATAGCCATGCTTGCCAGCTAAAAAATGTACAAGGTCATGTAGCCCAGGGATCCAAATTCAGGTCCTGAACTCTCAGCTTCCCAGTTTTCAGAGAATACTTTATATTCTCTCATTGCAGCAACTGAACAAGCTCTACTGAACTCTGCAGAGAAACATATAAAACCACACCATCAGAGGAAAGACTGTAGGACAAAAAACCACACATGAATAGATTTAAATGTTATTACTGCCTTGATATTTTTGCTTTCTGCATCAAGGAAAACTATTTTAATATTCCTGAGTAATTCTGTTCCTCTAGCTTTCTTTGCTGCCAAAACTCCAAAATACTTCCACAGAAGCTCACATATTTCTCTGATAGCTGCTTCTGAATCCATCAGCAGAATTCAACCCTCGAAGACAGGTAAATGTAAAAAAATACATTTCCATCTCTTCAATTGTTTTAATCTTGGAAGGATTTGGGGGATATTTCACTGCTAGATCAAGAGTACAATTTTCATATTCCATCTTGTTGAAATGTCTTTCACATGGGACAGATCTATGCACAGGTGTATTTGTGTAAACTGTCACTAAAATAACAGGAACCTACTAAGAAATTGAGGCCAACAATCCCTCCATCAACAGGTCTTTGGAATCTGAGAAACAAAGGCCCTTTCAAGGAAATGAAGGTCAATCTTGAATCAGAGCTACTTCCTTCTCAATCTATATCTCAACATATAAATCTATGGAGAATGTTCTTGAAGAGTGATACTTGCCATTTAGTTACTCAGATGAAATTTACTGCCTCATTCATAGTTTATTCTTGATATTTTAGACATTTTCATACCTCCTACCAGTTGAAAAGCAGAGCTCAGTACATCCAGAGAACACACGAACAAGTAGAGCAATCCAAGTAGCATAATAAACTTCCCTATCCCGTAGAGTACACGAATGATTTTTCCTTTTCTATCCAGTTCTGCAAGACAAATACATTACACATTTAGGACTTGCTTGATGTATCTGGTATCCCCTCTGCAACAGCTTAGCACACAAGCAGAGACTAGAGTCAAACACAGTGTTGTGACCCCAGCATGTGATTAAACCTGAAATAATGTTCTTCTTAATCAAATTTTAACTGCAGAAGCAGGTAGTTTGTTTACGTAGTTTTATCCTGTAAAAGCTTTTGAGATTGACCCTCAGTTTTACACAGTCATTCTACTGAGTAAAGAAAGATCCATAGAAGCCTGGATATTAGTTTTGGATTGTTTTTCATGTGTCTCCTTATGTTTTAAGGAAGGTAAGCAGCATGATTTCCAGATTCTTCTTAACTGACTAAATACTTCCCCATTCACTGTTGGGGAAGGTGAGACAGAGTATAAAGCCTATATCTGAAAACTCCTCAAATCTTAAATTCAATTCTGAAGCAAATATAATTTCAGAAAAATAACTGAAACAAAGGAAGCAGAAGTGATGGAAAAAATAAATGCAAGTAAAGTATTTACTGAGAAATGGCTACCTGACCACTTGACCCCAGTGTCCTGCAGCTCTGGCAGAGCCCATGGGTCGAATTCTTCTTCTGGCCTTGTCTCGTCTATCAAGGCTATTGTGGAAAATGCAGGTTGAATTTCCCCTTTATTTCCAAGTGAAGTCACGTTGCCTGATTAAATAGAACATTGAAAAATTGGCTTAATGATTTTCCATCTTCTTCAAGGAACCCCAAAACTTACATATCTTTGCAACTCACAGGTAAGCACCCATTACCTTTGTGATTTTCTCCTTCTTTCCCAGTCATGTTCTGGTTCTGTTTAGAAGAGTCCCCAATGTAGTTATTGGTTTCAGGCTTTTCCACCTCAGGCCAGGGAGCCATGATCTGTGACTAAAAAAGCAGTACTGATTAAAATGTGTGTACAGTCAAAATATTCCACTTCCAACAGTGTATGTGAGAAATATGATTAAGTTTAAGAATGAAAGAGATGGAAATTGAAAGGAAGCAATTTGTCCTTGAGCACAGTTTTTTACTAATCTTTATGAATTATACCATCATTTCCAAAGGTAATTTCTCAATTATTTTTTAAATCACACATTGACTTATTTGTGAAATTTATAGAATTTTTTAAAATTGTTTCCATCTCATGGCTATATTTTTGTTCACTTTTAACTGTCATGAAAGCAAAGATTCCTCTGCTTTCCAAACCTTAGGCATTTCTTGTCTTTAATTCATTTTATCTCCTTTCAGCAAAAAGTCAGACGACTGTTTTACTTTCTTCCACCTTCTGGATTTATCTAACTGCCTTTACCAAACTGGTAATTCAATATACAGACCAATAACAGAGAAAGTTCTTCCCTAAAGCATTGCCTACTGTGGGTCACATATGCTAAACACAATCTTCTTTTTGCCTTTACAGGTTCATTCCCATGGCAGCATGGAGGGGAACATGACCCTGGACAAGGCAGAGGCAGACCCCAGAGTTTCAAGCTCCACAATGATGCTTGCTGCATGACTGGAGAAGAGCGTAACTACGTAGCAGTGGCCATTGGCAGGTCTATATGTCCCCGAAACTCATGGGTATTGCTGCAAGTGAAGCTTAGTTGGTGGCAGCAAGGTCAGGCTCATCCATGTCACGTAGACTCTCTGTCTGAACGTCTTCCTTCCTGACCCCTTTTGAGCACATTTGATTTGCATGGTAATATTAACAAATAATAACTAACTAAATAAGACATCACATGGCCAATCCTGACTGCATAGGTACAAGCATATGTAATAGACATAGCCCAGGCACAAGAGGAGGAGGCAGCTATTCCTTGAACCAAAACCTGGAAGAGTCCTACTTCTTTACTGCACCAATATTGGAAGCCAGAGAGGAGGGATATAAAAGAGGAGGAAGGTGACCGTGGGGAGCCAAGGCAATATATGACAATACTTCTACCTTTCCAGGGTTGTAAGGCTGTTGGTTAGCTCAGCCACCATGACCCAAAACTCAACAGAAAGGATGGGATAAGTAAACCCTACTCAGAAAAGCCTCACCTTCGGGTCTGTCTCTTTCACCGTCTCTGCCACACAAGTCAGTCAGTGCAGAGGGCAAAGCTGCCCCACGGCCACCACGTCTGGCACCTACGCAGCTGAAACATCAGTGAGTGAATTTGCCTGCAATGCTCCTCATAAAGAGGGCATCTGTGCTCAGCCTCCAAAAGTCAGTGTCAGAGTTGGTATCATGCTCCTGTAAACAAGGTTCACCTGCATTTAGCAGCCACGCAAAGGGAGTGTAATTAATCATTCATTTAATCATAATCCTCATGTAGCTGATGGTGAAAATGTTTTGTTCCTGCCCACGTCAATAAGCCACACATCCTCCTCCTTTACCTGGGAAGGAAATGTCACTGACAAAATCACTCGTTTCTTACTGTAACAGAGGAGGGTATTGTTTTCTGTCACTCCACAAAGAAAAGACTATCTCCCCTTCCACATCAGCAGAAAAAAAATGTTCCTACAATCCCACTAGCAAAAACTATGCTTTTACACATTCTTTATCTGTGGCGTAAGATCCAGAGCAGCTCCCAAGATACACAAAGAAAGATCTCAGAACAGATGGAAGAAAATCACTCTTGCTTGTTTCAACAAGGGTTTCCATTCGCTTGGAGCAAATTCTCATCTTTTCACCCATGCCAGAACAACCTCTGAGCCCCACCCACGCCAGAACACCTCCATCTTGTTAAACAAGTTTCATTTATACATGTTCAGCATTTGAAGAGCTCTGAAAAAAATAACTGCTCAGCACAAGTGCTTCTTAAGTGAAACGCAATCATGAAAATGCATTGGAAATTTGGATGTGAGGTCGCATTGACAACACATTCCCGCTATGGAGAGACACAGAATATGCTGGACACCACCAGCCCTAGAGATGCCATCGGTACTTTTACAGCTCTTCTGTTATGCTCAGTATGGAAATGAAGGATTCTGCCTGCATGATCACTGTATGGAAATAGAGCTGATGCATTCACTGAAGAAACTGGAGCTTGAGAACTTCAGCAGACAAACAGCCTCTATGTCTCCTAAATAAACTCTCTCTATTCAAGAATTCAGCGGGGAATATTTTCACAATAAGCATCTCCCATGTTCTTGAGGTGCTCAGGATCCCACAGGTATGTCATGTATTATTATTGGGTTTGCTTTATGTCATAAAATACTACAGAATGAGAGTTGACCACCTCAACCTTCCTGGAGGACGTTTTTCTTTATAGGTATGTATATAAAATTATTCATATGAGCTCTAGTCAACCTCTGATTTGAGAAGGTAGACTTGAATACTGGAGGTCTTTACAGTATTTGCCTTGTGTATCTGGGTTTGCAAAGGTATTACTAGAACGACCCGTCTGTGTGACTGGTATCAAGGACCAATGAAAACAGAACCGTCTATGTCCTTGAAGTGCTACCAAAGCTGTCAGCTTTCTCCAGATCTCAAGTCTTGTTAAGACAAAGAGCCGAGAAGATAGTTTACAGCTACTTGATACTCTGTTTGCTAGAGTCCTGGCCACAGCTACTTACTGTTAATTAATCGCAGTGCGACAAGGATAATCTACATTCTACAGTTTTCCCTTCAAAGAATCCTTCCTTGGCCCAAATACAAACATTAACATCTCAAGGAAATACTCAGAAGAAAATCTGGGTGCTGCAGAGGAGCAGAGCAGTGGGGTGACAAAGCTAACTGCATCATTCCCTGGCAGCTCCTATTAGCTGCACCTTTGGAGAGGCTGACATCAGCCGTGGTGTAAAAGACCAACATCATTTGATGCAAGATGTCGTATAAATGACAACGAAAACCCTAATAGTGGTTTACTTTTGAACACCAAAGACGTAACTACACTGAGAAGGAACACGTTAGAGAACGGGCACAGGATGGGCTGGTGACAACGCACACTGCAACAAGGAGCTACGTTCAGCTGGCCATGCCAAGGCAGGCAGGATCCAAAGGCAGGATAGCCACAATTGCTGGACGAGGTGCCCGGAGTGATGAGCTCTGCCCATCCCCATGCCAGCCTGGGTGTCGCAGTGCTGCGTGGCGGGTTCCCGCCTTAGCTGGCAGGACGGCGGCCAGGATGCTTGCACCCAGGGCGTAGTCATGGAACTCGCATCCAGATAAGCACAGGCGCTTGGGACATCCACCTGTTTGGAGCTGTGCTGAAACGGGAGCTAATTTCCTCCTGAAAGTGGCAGGTCAAAATATGCTGTGCATATTGCAAAGGTTTGAAAACTAATGCCTGCGCAAACTGTAATCCAGTCCGTTTCGGTGAACCTCGCAGCAAATCCTCTCACACCATCGCGTGTGCTCCTTTCGGTGTAAGTATCGTCTTTCCTCGCCTTCGGAAAATGCTAACTACGTGTGACATCCTTTCTGACTCTGTAAGAACCTGAAACCTCCTGCTCCTAAGAGCAAGATGGATGGAAATGAAGGCATTCAAATTCTGAAATAAAATGTGAGAGAGAGAAAGTCGAAGCCGAAGAGGGCTCCCATGGTTTTTATAGCCATATTTGCTCTGTCGCTGCAGCATTTCCAAGAGTTAAAGTCTCTGGGGAATTATCTGAGCAACACTATGTGTCATGCCATTGCGCTGTATTGCATTCCTCAGTGACTCATTGGACTGTAACAGCATTGCCTCAGCTGCGGGGCTCTGACTCTCGGTGCTTTTCAGCTTTAAACCAGAAACAGTCGTAAATCTATTTATTTTGCTGAACTTCACACAGAGAATACGAACTACCACTTGCTCATGGCTGGACGGTATTGTTTGTACCTCTCCACCCGTGACATCTCACTGAAAGGCCACGTTGTGCCTGAAATAAGAACTATGAAGCAGTAAGCCTTAAAGAAACCCGACCTCCAGGGGAACAGACCCAGTCAAACCAAGATGAAATAAAAGTTCTGGAGAAAATAGCAGCATTTTCAAAACCAGCTGGTAATAGCTACAACAAATGCCAATGTGACCATACATATACCTACAGGCTGCTTAAGCAGCTCCAAATCAAGTTTGGGGTTCTCTCGCTCTCTCCTCTCTCAGTTTTTCAGTAAATGCACATCAAATCCTTGCTATTCACCACTGTGCTACTTTTTTACATTAATGAGAGATTTGTCAGCTAGTCTGATATCCGACTGTATGACTGGCTAAATATGAATATTTACCATGCATAGTTCGTAGGAGTAAATACCAAGCTACACAGCATTCCTTCTTATACAGAGTTTGAAGAAATATTGGGAGTTTTCTCCCTCAAAATCTATCACTTCTGACACAGAAGCGCATTGTGTAGAGACAAAGAATGAAAGATCCTCAGCCAGCATGAATTCATTCAGTAGTTTTGCATTAGTTGATAATTTTGCCCCAGAACCTGTTCATGGCAGGCAGAAAGCCCTGGGTGCAAGAGAGCAGGCAAAGACTTAAATAAACACCAGCAATGATTCAGCCTCGCTGGGAGCAAGTCTTGTCTTTGCCCTGGCACCCCCCGCTTCCTTGGGGCATTTTCTCTCAATAAGTTAGCAGGCTTAGCCAGGATGTAAACTTTGAACTAATGCAGTAGTAAAGGAAAAAATAGATATGTGAAAGCTAAAAAAAAAAAAAAAGAGCATTGTGCTCTCTGTTTATTCCTGTGGCTGCCTGAGACTTACTGCTCACAGCTTGAATCTAACACATACCAAAACAAAAAAAAAAAAAACATGTGAAACAAACTAGTAAAGAGAGCTAATTTCTAAGCAAGTGCAGAGAGAAAACAAATCCCAAACATTAATTTTTGCATTCACAACCAAGCAAAGTACCAGACACTGCCACTGAGCAGCCAGAGCCAGGAAACATCAATAAACTACTTGAAATGCCTACAAAGTATTTAAATAAAACAATTACTTTTTCAGAATAAAACATTAAAAAAATAATAATCCCACTAGCAAGAAAATACCCCATCCTGAACACAAAACACATAGTAAAGGATTGAGAGAGGAAAAAGTAATAACATTAAAAGGACTTACTGATCTAATGGAAGAGCTGTCAATAAAAGTTACTGAGAAACCAGCTGATTTCTGCCTGCTGCCACATTAGTTGAGCTAACTGCATTAGACTAATGTATTCCTTTTACCTCCCTGTATCAAACCAAATTAGCATAGGAAAATGTTTCCATCGAGAACAGCCTGACACGGCCGTGGTGCGGCACACAGACTTCACACACTATCTATGCTAACACACCAACCGACAGTATTCCCTTCCAATGTTTCATTAATCGTATCCTAGACATTTTCCAGTATCCAATACCACTGATCACTAGGACTTTAAAATCTCCCTTCTTTTCAACCCAAATAATAGTTACAACAATACTTTCTTATGCTATAGGAAGTTATTTCTGGGGGTTTTTTTAACAGCTGCTAAAAAATGTTTTTTTTTCCTTTATCATATTCAATTAAAATAAATCTAGTTATGTGCAGGCAAAAAGTAGCACAGTTTGGTTTTAGAACTATGATTTTTTTTTTGGTCACTTCCTTAAAATATAAATGCAGGTGAAAGAACACAAAGTGAGAATGCTAACACTTGTATGGCATTTCACATGCCACTCCAGTTCCCCACGTTAGCTCTCTGCTGCTATTCCTCGAGCTGCAAAAGCAGAGCTTTGGATTTACAAGCTAAACAAGTTCAGAAAAGAAGAAAAAAGAAAACTTGGTCTTAGTTGTTCTTACTTACCACTTCTTTATTCCCAGACAACAGAGCGAACGGATCAACGGGGCAGCCACTGAAACCTGCGATATATATAGACAGGTGTTGAGCAAAGTTTGCTTTCATCACTGCACACTGACATTCCTATTTTACAGTCCAGAGGCACTGCCTACCTGCAACTTAATGATCACAATCAACCTTTTTTTAGCAGGAGTGGGCAGCAACCAAGACCGATAAAACTACGGGCTATTTCACACTTATCACATTCTAAAAAATGTCCCATCAGCAGTTAAGTACGAGTTACTAACATGTTCATGTGAACGCTGGGGAATGGTTCATTCCAGCCTGAAAAATTGCCGCCTGCCTGATTATTCAGTAATCTTTTTTCCAATAATAATTTAAAAAAATATATTTTACAGTCTCAAAAGGGTGTGAGGAAGATGCGGTACTGTTATATGCACACTGCTCAGGTGCCTATTAATCTGCCTCAGAACAGAAGTGAAGGAGAATCAGATAAAAAGCGGCGTAAGTAGGAAACACGTAAGAACTTCTCTGAGAAGGGAGGATGGAGTTTCGTTCTTATCAGTGCTCAATGTTTACAATTAAGGCAAGCTCATTAGCATTTTGGCTGTGGCTCTCCTTCTAAATGAGATTTAAAGATGTAAGGACACCTTTGCTAATCGCATTCAGAACGCTAGAGAGGAAGAGGACTATATGATACATAGGTATGTTATTCAATAAATACACTGTGGTGTTACGGAGTACACAAAGCACTCACCAGCGTGGCTGCTGCTTCTACTGGGGAGCTTAATGGGGAGCTGAGGGAACTGCATTAGGCACTGCAGCTTTATTATCTTCGAATTTTTTTTTTGTTTCGACAGGCAACTTATACTGAGAAAAGAAGCTGTAAACCAGCAGCCTAATCAGCAGATCTGCTTTGTCTGCGTGTACATGGTCATATCTCCAGCAGCCTAGTGACTTAGTAACTTAGAAGAATAAAACTCTTGCTTTTTGCACCTTTCAGTCCCGCAGAGACGCCCAGCCTTTGGAGCTGTGAGTCTGTTTCACCTACTCTTCACCTACGTTGGCACCAGAAATGTTTAATAAGTCGTGATGGTAAAAGCCGCCATAGCCTCATAAGGAGCATCACATCACAGCAGCAGAGCCGCTGAGCCCCTCCCCTGGCCGCGGTGGCTCTGCTGGTGTAGACCCCACCACCCCTCGTTACCCTGGGCATGGCTGATGTTGGAGCCTGAGGATGAAGGCACCAGCCCTGCCTCGCCATTCCCAGCTGCAGTTTGCACAGAGATGGCTACGGAAAGGAAAGCTATTTTTCTTCTGTAAGAAGTGGAGAACAGTCCAAAGAGGAAAGAAGGGATAGAAAATGGACCCAAGGTCCACCTTGGTGGTTCAGTTTTCTTAACAGAAGTGTATACTTTAACATTGCACCTAAAATTACAGTTTTTCATTGATGCTCTACATGTAGGAAATCAGATTAAGCTTTTAACTGGGAACCCTTGTGTTTCTCTAAGCTGTGGCTTACTGTCTTCTGAGTCACTGTTTGTGAAACCCAGCTCTGACAGTGAGAAGGTACAAGATGTGCACGTTCCAGGTACCCACTTAGGGCTCAGCCAGCGCGTGGTGACGTCTTCCACAGCATTTTTATTCCAACGCTGCTCATTCCATTTGCTAAGCACAATCCTATGCGCTGACCATGTTCATGCTTTAGGAAGGTAGCAATCCTAGATCAGACCCATTGTATTCCCCAAAAAACGTTTAGGAAAGAAAAACCAGTCACTCACACAAAGGCAGGCAACCTTCCAACGTCTTTGGAAGTTCAGGGTGGACCTTATGCAGAGTCAGACTGGAAGAGTCTCCATAAGGAGCTAGCCACAAGGGATGAAGGTGGGTGTTATTTGTCCCTAAAGCCTTTCCCTCGTTCGGGGTCGGAGAAGAAGAGGCTGAAATT
The DNA here is from genome assembly GCA_009806455.1 of Tetrax tetrax. Classification (NCBI taxonomy): domain Eukaryota; kingdom Metazoa; phylum Chordata; class Aves; order Otidiformes; family Otididae; genus Tetrax; species Tetrax tetrax. The sequence continues at coordinate 324,501 of WHYT01017041.1, forward strand.
CTTCCCAGGACACCTGGGCAGTCAGAGCGATAGTCCAGAGTGCTTTTCATGCATCTGGAACAGATTCAAAAGATGCTGCTGCTAAGGAAGAATAACCCAATGCTCTTTATTCCCCCTGCAGGGTTTACTTTGAAGCAACTGGCATAATTTCAGAAAATTTTCTTGGACAGGGTCACGGAACATAAAAAAACATAAAACAAAGCAAGCAAGCAAATTTCAAGGGTCCTGATTTCCTATCACAAGGGTGCTGGATTACTCTGCAGCTCCTTGGAACAGTACTGGTGGCAGCCTAGCTATTTAGCAGGAGGTGCAACCACAGAAAATGTCTCCAACACAGAATGAGAAAAAAATTCCTGGCATGTGCAAATTCTGTAAGAGGTGAACTCTGTCCAGTCGCTGTTATATGTTGCAAGAAGCTATAACACAGGCAAGAAGCATGTCTACAAACAGGGATCTGTGCCACAAGCTCCTTTACAGATCTCTTACACAGAAGGGATACTCGCTGCACAAGTGTCAACTCTGTTCATCTTTAAGACCCAGGCCCCAGTACAGTTAACCAAGTGCACATAAGTCACAACTAAAATACAAATAATTAAAGGGAAGTCAAATATATGGTCGTCCATTCTGCAAAGGTATCAGAGCAGCCCAAGATATGTATTCACCAACAGCAACATTCACGTGATGATGTTTGCTCTTTTACTAGGCACAGCTTCAAAAAGCAGCGTGCATAAGCAAGACTGTCAGCTAACACCAGGAGAGAAACTGTCCCTCTTGGAGTTTAATTTGATTTTCAATGATCCACAAATCCAAAGAATGCACAGCTAAATACTTACTGTGCATTCAAGATGCTGGGACTGTGAAAAAAGCTACATGGCTCTTTAGTCTCTGTTTACAAAGGGAATTGGTATTGTTTCCATCATTTGGAAACAATATTGTCTATTTTAGCTTGCTCTGAAACCTTGAACAAATCTAATTGTCTACATTTGGGAATTGTATTAGTGTAAATTAGCCTTCCCTCTTCCCGCTATGTAAAACACAAAGCTCTGATCATTAAAGAGAGAGATACTAGTGCTGATTTCAAAATGAATTACAGCCAGAGTAGTGACTTACCCCTACCCAGCTGAAGAACACCTTCTTTCTTTGTGCAACCACCTGGAAGAATTCAAGCCTTGGCTTTCTCTATTGTCTGAAAAGTATTCTGCCTGTAAACATTTTAGCAATGAAGTTGTTTATTAATGAAAACACCCAGTCAGATATGTTTTGTGAATCCTAAATTCCATATTGATATACACCCAGTATTTACTAGGGATCAATATTTGTAGCAGACTCTGACCCTGGCATTATATAGGGTGCTTTGATTTTGGAACAGAATGTAACTGCTACAACTTTGTTGTTGATAAATTAATTTATTTTCCATTAAGAAGTGTAAATTCATCTTTGAAGCTTCAATGCCTACCACGAAATGGTCTGGTTTTAGCTGCCCTGTACTCTTCTGCTTTAGGTGGCCATGGCTGCAATGCAGCCTCAGAACAATTTTTTGCCTAGTATTTCTGCTGTAGGTGGGAATTGTAAAGAACTCCTAAGACTACTTTGACAGCAATAAAAAACCATCTAATTTAATGTATAAAGAACCTGGATCCTATCACAGGGTTCTGTATTACAATACATTGTATTGTGCCTTTCATCTGACATAAATGATACGCAAAAAAATTAATGGAGTTACGGTAGTTAACATACTTCCAGGGCTGAGTAATGAATAAAGTCATAAAGAGGCAGCATTCAACAGAGCTAATGCCAGGGACAGGAGGGGGAAATAATACACAAAGTGAAGGAGTCACGAAGAGAAAAAGTACAGAAAGGGCTTTCAGATATAAAAAGGAAAAGAAATATTTCAATGCAGGAAAGACCGTTTTTATAAAGGAATAATACCGCCAAAATTTTTACATAGATAGATGTGTCTGAAAAGAAAAAGAGACTCTGGTTTAGTCTTATAATAATTGAGAGGCCCCTTCACTCCAGAACCAGTATATTCTCATTACAATCATGCCTCAAATGTTTTCGTCAGTACAAACACATCCTTGGGATACAAGGTTGTGGCGCTATTTTGTTCATATCCTCCATGACAGCTATGTTTTCCATTAAAGTCACATATTAGATATTAAGAAATTTTTTTTTTTTTTACAATGAGGGTGGTAGAACACTGGAACAGGTTGCCCAGAGAGGTGGTGGATGCCCCATCCCTGGAAATGTTCAAGGTCAGGCTGGACGGGGCTCTGAGCAACCTGATCTAGTCAGGGATGTCCCTGCTCCTTGCAGGGGGGTTGGACTAGATGACCTTTGTAGGTCCCTTCCAACCCTAATGATTCTACGATTCTATGATTACAATTGTTTTTATTCTTCCTGGAGTATCTTAGTTTGACTTCCAAAACATCAACTATATGTCGATATTTTGCTACCAACATGTTCTGGTACTCATTCCCAGCATTTACCAAAACCTAAGGACTGCTCACCCAGAGCCTGCAGCGCAGGCACAGCGGGGCCGTGGGTTCAGAGCGGTGGGAGCTCTGCCCAGCCCTGCAGGGAACGACGGGCCGTTCCTACCCTCTCCCAGGGAAGGCATGACGAGAGGCGAAAAGGCACAGATTAAAAGATGGCACCAGCATGAAAAAACAGCACCAGTAAGAGCCTGAATTGTATTTCAGCTAGAATCCGAAAAATATGAATCATATCACATGCTTTGACAACTAAAGCCCAGGTGATTTTTTAAAGCTTTTCTTCTCATAGCTGCACAAAACTTTTATTGTTTGTCTTGAATGTTTAAACGAAAAGATTTAAGAAATGGCCATTGAAATAAAACAATTCCAAAACAAAGATCTGCTGACGCTTTAGGGTAAGAAATTTTTAATCACAAAAGAAACCCAATATTATTCCCCCCTTGCTAACCTTTCCTTATTCTTTTTAGAGTCTCTCCCCCGACCTTGTCCCCACCTCACACCCCATCTCCTCCCTGCTCCTCTTCACTCAACCGATTTTATATTCCACATCTTCCCATTGCCTCCCACTCTGGACACATATTCATGAATGCAAATAACATCTTCCCAAGAAACAACTAACGGGGAAGAGGAAAAACAGAAGTGGTGAAGGGACAAGTAAGACCCCTTAAATAAATAATAATATTGACACTCTTGTGTAAACCTTAATTTAGAGATCTCAAAGTGCTTTGGGAAAGCAGGCGTGGTTGACTCCTTTATTATTCACAGACAGTTCAAAGAATTTTTTTTCTTTAAGAAATCCATTGCTTTCTTCCTACACAATTTGTTAACCCTTGGCTGACACTGGACGTGGTGTTGCCAGTAGCAGGATGAGCAAGTATAATTGCTGGCAGCCAGCTGAGCGTGTTTACACCGAAGAGAAGACTCATCTCAGATTTCCAACCTGTCCACTTCTTCTGCCCCTGCGTTGTGCAGCCACAGGTACAACAGCCATGCTCATTTCTCTTCTAGCCAAATGACTACTGCCTAAAAGATGGATTTGAGACTGACTTAAAGCAAGGATTTTTGCCAAAATAAATACTCTCCCACAAACATACTACTCTCTCGAAGGTCATATATGCACTAATTCTGTATAGAACTGTACATTTCAAATAAAGCACTAAACACCTCAGACTTTAGTTTAAAAATTGCTAAATTATTTCATCAACAACACCATTTGTTACATATTGTTGTGAAATGCTTGGCAGTATCTCCTTTCTGAGCCCTCATCCCTGAAGCAGCCTTGGGACAACTCTAGCTGAGTTACCTGAAGCAATTTGCCATAAGGTGAGAGAATAAATCTCTTTCCTTTGAGCTTACTTTGCATACAACTAATTATCCAACATGTTAATTCTGTATATAACTTTGAACTAAATCTGCAAAATTAACAGCAAAATTAAACTGTTTGGTATTTAATAAATCTCAAATATAGTAACTTCCATTAAAATATAGTTCATAAGTGATTATCCGTGATTATCATCTAATATTACTGCCAGAATAATCAGTAAAGGATCTCAGGTCAAGTCGGGTGCAAGGATGGCCCTTTCCGGGGTGAGCACTACAGTCATTTTCTTATTGCATTAGGCAAACTCGTTTTGCTGCATAGTTGTGAGATCTTGCAATTAGGAGACCTCTCTGTGCCACACATCAAAAAAATTTTCTCCTTCTGTCACAGCAACTTCTCCCAGTGACGCTTGTGCCACATAAACTGTTTTGATTCAATCCCACTGTCATCTGTAAAAACTGTGGATGGCTTTGGAGGATTTTATTCTCGGAAAGGTGACACTGCACGTGGTGCAGGAACCGTCCCCAGTCTCCTTGCAGTTTAAATTGGATGTAGGTCCTCAGCCTTCACGACAAAATGGAGAAACGTAACGCTTTTTTTCCTTTGACATAATTCTGTTCTCCTGGACTTTCTGTAGACTTCAGGTGCCCGTCTTTAAGAATCGCATAATGAGTGACTGCGCTGGGATAAGAAGATACCCTCCATCTGTTAATGGCATAGCTTCTTGTAAGCTATTGAAAATTAATTACAGTTCCTATCGACTTAGAAGAACTTACACGCACATATGTAAAACATCATATGGACCAAGGCACGCAGACAGTAGCTGCTTTTTAATTGTTTGCAGTTCATCGTTTTACACAAATACTTCCAGCTTTATAAGTGATAAATAAGGGAAAAATGAAACTAATATTTGCTTTTCCAAAGGGAGACTCTAATAGATACAACGTAAACCTAAAAAAGAGTCCAAAACAGAAAGCATTTCCTCACAGCCCCCAGCCTTACCCAAGACGCAGGGGTTTCCCTGCCCATTTCCATTAAGAAACAGAAACCGATGTGACTATTTTTACTGCAGTTACTTCTCTTCACAAGGAAAACATATAACATCCTTTCACATGGGGACACATGAACCTTTGGGCTCAATGCTGGCAGAAAGATGCTTCCAGCAGTGAGGCAGGGAAAAGTAACCAAGGGACTTAAAAATCAAATCACAGCAAAATACTCTCTGTCCTGCTCTTAAGCTGAATTGATGGGACAGGAAGTTGAAATATTGGAAATATTGTATTGGAAATACAGAGGGATACTTCAAGAATACCTGACTCCATCATTAACTTTTTCCCTAAAGCAAACAGTTCCAAACTTTGGCCAATCACTCAAGTCCAAAGAGGCAATACGACAGCAGAGACCATCTTCTTGCTGTAAAAGATGGATGTTGTTAACTATTAAAATGATTATGAACAATTCCTCTGCATTGAAAAATATAATTTTACCTCACTGAAACAGATCAATCGATAAACCTCGGGATATATAGTCTGACTGCTCTCTAAAGCCTCTTCAGACTTAAGCCCAAACATTATGCTTACTGATGAGCATAAATTTCCTGGCATAATATGACCTAATAAAGCTGCTGTTTTCCAGTCTTGCTAAGTATCTCTGTCACTCTGTAGGAGCATAGTAATCCATCACTCAGTTAATGCACTTTCTTTGAAGCTGTTGCAGTATCAATAAAATTACAATATCACAAAAATAAGACTTCCATTACTGTAAAATTAAATGTTTCTTTGTTTAAGCAACAAGCATAAATTAGTGCAGCGAGAAGACAAGAATTGCTTCTTAATTGTACTGGAAGGACTTTTTTTTTTTAACCTGAAGGTGACAAGTGTCATTTTGCATATATTAAGATTTAAAGAGGTGTCTCTTTTACAGCTGATCTGTAACTCAAGACTCACAGAGTTGTAAAACTGTATCTTTATGCTAATTTCAATAAATTATGTATAACTCATTTACAAATATGTTATGTGCTGTCCTTGATCTCCACACCATGCTCGAGTTGGTCTGCTATTTATTTATCAGGTTCATCTCCACAGGCCTCATAAACTGTTACTGGTTACAGGAAATAAGATTTGACTTATCAGCCTTCTCCCCCGTTCGTCGCAGCGAAGGCTTTCACATGCCAGGTAGCACAGTAGCACTTTGTTTTGTTATTATGCAAGCTTGAAAAAAGTCCATAGAGCTGCTTTGTTTGAAAAACATAAATGAATAAAATAAAAGAGAATGAAATATACAGCTCGGGATATTCAGAGGTATTTCAAAACAGACACTTCTGGTTAAATATTATCCTTTTTTTTCCAAAACACTGAAGCCGTTGATCAGATTTAATAGTTTCATGCTTGCAGTTGTTCTATTCGCTGGAACTTATCATCAGGAATAACAACCAGCTACCGGGTTTGCACGCTGAAGATTAAAGCAGGCCATAAATGGTATTACTGCAACGTGAGGGTGCCCTGTTCAGGAGGCACATACAACAGCTTCCAGCACCTTTGGTGTGTTCTGCAAACAAAATATATAAGGCTAATTATCTCTAATAATAGTATAATAATAACATCTGATATTTTGTATAGCACATTTCACGTTAAAGAGAATCAATATGTCACAGCACCTTGAAGATGTAAGATTAAGAGAGGTATAAAGGGTTAAGAGCAACTCCTGGTGAAGGACAAGTTAACTTTGCCTGGGATAGATGCCATACCATGCACAAAATACCAACAAGTCTCTATTTTGCAATCTTTGTTTTAAAGTCTTCAGATATCAGGTGGTTCTGGACTTAAAATTGTTCTTTGAAGGGGAGTACAAGGAGAAGTTCATTTTGAACAAACATTTCTGAGAACCTTCTCTACTTGAAAGCACTTTCTTAAAATAAGTGATTTAGGGCAGTTTTATTGGCCACATTGGGGTGGCCAGTGTGAGAAAGCTGAAAAACGTTCTGCTGCGTTGTTCAAGATGTGCCACCTCTCAGTCAGGCGATGGCGTCAGGTCACCTGTACCCACGGAGCAGTTCCCTCTGACTCCCCGTGGCCCCTTCGTCACCCGGTCAGGCTGCCCACAGCGCCCCGGCTCGCGCTGTCACCATTTGAAACAACATTTGGGCTTACGCAAGCTGTAAGGAAACGGTAGAAACCTTCCTACCCTGGCCACCGCCCTTGCTGGGATGCTCTGCTTTGAGCTGGATCCCCCAGACCACCATCGCGCGCTCTGGGAACAAACTGGGGGTTCACAGCTCAGTGATAAGGACAAGCTGGTGGGGCTGGGAAATGGCACAGCAGTGCCACTGAGCCCCATAAACCACGTGTCTGACAGCTTGGGGGTGGTTTGCAAGGACAGGCGTGCGCAGAGGGAGGGAAGGGCGTGACATGCTGATACTAGTCTAGCCCACAGATCCCAGTGACGCACTAGAACCACTCACGGATAAGAAAATGCACAGTTTTTTGTGGAGTCCAGATTGCAGGAATTGGAATAAATGTTTACAAGATACAGCTGCAGGGTTTTTTTTTATTTTTTTCCATTCTGAATTAGGACCATCTGGATACTAAGGCCATTTCTGCCACATTATTAACTCTGGCAGGTGGGCCAAGCCTTGCTAAAGGACTTTCGGCCTTGGCTTGAGATTCAAGAAGTCAAAATATGGCATTTGAGCTGTAGTACAGTAGTGTTGGAAGAGTATTCCCTAGACTTACTTCTCTAGCTAATACAAACAACAGTTGACTGCTAACACTCTTGTCATCCACCCATTTTATGTATGTTTAAACCGATGTCTAGCATTGCAGTCCTCAGGGGGTTTCGGTGTGGTACTCTGAACCTTGTCAATACTGATCGACTGATACACATCTGTCAGGCAGCTCTTCAGCAACGTGACACTTCTCACACCAATACTTCTCCAGATTTAGATATTACTTCCTTTTCCTGTTCACAGTGTCACAGGAACATAGATAAGGAGTTCACCAGGCCTAGAAAATAAATGTTTTTGCTCAAAAAAAAATTGTGGGTTAGCACAACCTACCTGCACCTGACCTTTTGTTTTATCAGCCTCCATGTGTTAATAATTCTTGCCTTAAAAATTGTTCTGAGACCTTGCGTACTACCACAAACCTGTATCAGTTTGATCACCATTTTCTCCCTTCTTACATGGATAACTCACTACATCCACTATTTCCAGTCCTGTTGTCTCGTTGTCTCCCTCTTGGACTGGCAGACATTTAAGTCATCTGACCCACAATTCCCTCTGCCCATTATTTCAGAATTCCAGCTCACCAACTTCCCCAATGCACTACAGCTCTTGCTGCCATTTCAGATATGGTCTGTGTATTCCCACACCTCTGACCCTAATAGCTACCCTAGATAGAGTATTTTTTTTCTTTTTTCCCCTCTGAGATGCACTGTTGACTTGGTGATCAACAGGAGACACAGATACCCAGACAGCCAAATATCTTGCAGTGGTAAAGAAAGGAAGAAACCATTTGAGCAATATTTAACAAATCCACTTACCTAAAGCCCATCACAGAGTAGATCCTCCCTAACCTAGGTGCACAAGCAAACACAAATCATTTATTATTTAAAGACAAAACACACATCTATCATTTCCACAGTCAGAAAAGGTTTGTATGGAAGATTTGTTCTGTTTTAGACTCGTGAGCCTTTTGAGGCTCTAGACTTTTGAACACAGTATCACTTTTTTGAATTATCTTTTTTTTAGGTGGTGAGAACTGCCTTATAGAGCATGTCATCACCTCATCACCTCAGCTGCTGTTACATCAAATAATAACATACAAGGGCACACTGGATCCAGGATTGCACGTGCAGCGTGGGAACTCGCTGGAAATCCTTATTCACCAAATGCAGTTACAAACAAAGCAGTGCGGAAAAAATGCCTGAGAAACAAAACGGGGGACGCTCTCAGTCATTACAGTAAATACCTTCCTACTTGACAGCAGAGAAATTGTATTTATTGTGTCATGCAGAGCAGCTGGCACAACCTTCATCTGGTGCCAAGTCACACAGCTCATGTCTCTGAAAGGAACCTGCTGAGTTCAGAACTACTGCTCACAGCCAAAGACGCAAGGAAACAGAGCCAGCTCAGGACGGCTGCTATACCTGCAGTGGCAGGTCTCCCATGCCCACCCTGAGATGAAAAGGCCAGGACACAGCAAGCCTCTGGGGAGCAGGAAACCACTCCCTGGCTCTTGAGTACAAAACCAGAAGCTGGAAAAGCTCACAGGGAAGTCCTCCCGCCTTTCCTAGGGACTGGATCAGGCTGGCTGGTGCAATGTGAGCCTTGCCCCATACAGAAACCACTGAGTAGGAGAACCAGCATGGCAGATCTCAGGGAGCCCGGAGAAGGAGGAGGCCACTCTACCACCCTCCATCTTTAATCTCTTTCAATTAGCTTTAGGTTTCGTACATTTGATTCAAAAGAGCTTGTATAATTTATTACTTATATCTTATAGAAGGCCAGCACAGTCAACATGGGCTTGTGTTCAACAATAGTGTAAATAAAGGTAATCAGGAACTTGGAATGGAAATTAGATATGCCAAGCCATTCATCACAGCTTGATGGATCAACATAATACTCCAGTGTCTCACTGGTCATGTATTCAGGGTTTTGTCCTTTGAGCGCTTCCAGAGAGATGGGAGCAGATCACTCCAGCTGCCTTTCTGAAGCATTGCCTAAAACTCCACAGAGTCACAAAAGGAGGTTAGAGTTGGAGCTCTTTGGGACTTTCCACCTCTTGGGAATACTAATTTGTCAAAACACTTTGTGATTCATGCATTTTTTAACAATAAAACTGCTGAAGGAAAGGTCTCTTGGCCTGGGAATTGGACTGTTGTTCAAACAAGAGGAAAGGTTTGTGGGATGTAAGCCCAGAAAGTTTAGTTCATGAGTAACTTCTAGTAAGGCTTGACTGTACATTCACTTCCAACCATGCAAACACCTGTGGACAAGGTCATTTGAATAGCAATCGCTGGGGTCAAGAGCTACTTGAGCTCATTTTTGCTTGAAAAGATGAGGTGTTGATAACCTGAGCAAGGCAGCAGCACAGCTGGCTTTGGAGCAGAGGCGGCCATCTAAAGACACACCTCATCCAGCTAACGCAGTTGCACTCATACGATGAGAAAATACCAAAATTTTCAATAGCAACCAGCCTATCAGATTTTGTGTGTTTAACATCAAGTACCAGTTGTCTGATGAGACTACAAAGAAAACATGTCAAGATTAGAAATGCGTATGTTATATTCACCTAGTGGTCAGAAAATGGAGAAAACAATGAGATTTTATTGATGCTCATATCGGACGTGTACCACTCTTGGATGTAAAATAATTGTGGGCCTATGTGTGAAAGAAATTTTGCATCCTAATAACAGCAAGTCATGGGAAATTAAAAAAAAACTAATTTATAGGCAAACAAAACACAAAGGTCATAATAAATGGAAGTTTAAAAGCTTGAAGTTTGAAGAAGGGAAGGAGAGAAAAAAGATAATGGGTATAGACAATAGTTACAGTACCACGTGAAGAATGTAGTCAAATATAAAGCTTAACATGCTTTCAAAAAACCCAAAACAAACAGATGTACAAAACAGAGTTTCCAATTTTGATCATGTCCTCAAACATGTCTCTTCTACTGACTCATAGGAGTAATTTGAGGACAACACTTTTAAGAGATGCTCCCATGGAAACATCTCCCTCATGCTATTGCTTGCCACACAGTCCAGATACAAAAGCAAACTATAAAATAATTCCACCTTTCTTTGAGCATTAATTGATGTTAAAATTCCCTTTTCTCAACACTACTGCTTTTACATTCATATGATTCAGAAGTTTAAATCTGATTAGATCTAACAGTGATTGTTTATAAGAATAACAAGCAATTGCCAAGAAGAGGTAAAAAGTACTTAGGCTGTGATGAGTATCATCAAAGAGCTCAGAGACCTGTAGAGTTTAACAGCATTATTAAAAGCTGGCATTTCTAGTGATACAGACCAGCAAGAAAGTACATGACCTTTCTGTGCTGATTTTAGTTTCCTCTGTTTAGAGAAATGCAGCTCCTCTGTAAATCCTTTATTGCCACTACAGAAGAAAAAAAAAAAAAGAAGATATTTCTAAATCCAGTATTCACCTCGGTGCTAGGCAACGAGACAAAGTAAAATCAGTTCTTGAAAATTTGAAAAATGTTGAGCTGAAGAGAGACAGAGGCAAGCTTTCAGCCAGTCCTTTCCATACTGGAAATCAGATTTGTGCTCTAAAGACCTATGCCTATTGCTCAGGATCTATGTTGCAAACTTCTTTTATACTTAAAGTACTGTTAAAATTCAACATATATTCTAAAGCAGTTTCACACTATAGTGCTGATTAAAAAATGCTAATATATGTAGACCTAGATATAAAAATTTGTTGCTCCTGTAAGCTTATGAAAAATTATAGTCACGCAATATATGACACCCAACCCAAGTGCCTGTCTTTATCCTATTTATTCACCTTCAAAAATCTGATTATTGATTTGTTAGACCTGTGCTACTTTCCTAACTATACACTGAATTTATACTACATCCAGCTGCCAGAATGAGAAACAGACCATACGACTCTTTCCATTGACATCACTGGGACGGGGTGTTGACAGCTTCTGGATGAGCAAGCGCTGGACAATGTTTGATGGCAATTTCAGAGAATTCAGTACAAACATAAGACTCATTTGCATCCTCGAAAGTGGAAAGGAAATGGCAAGCGTTGTGTATCTGAGTCTTTTTTCTGTGCAAATAGTAATTAATACCAGCCCCCCTTTTCTTTTTTCATTCAAATTTATTCACTAAAAGCTTCGCCCTGCTCAGACTTTTAAAATGGACTCCCTGACTTCCATCGAACTAGTCTTATATCTAAAATAAGTAGGACTGTAAGAAAAATTGCTTCATGAGATTACAAGGAAAGTGCCAAGGAGCACATCTTGTTGAATAGCAGTGTGTCTCGGGCTCCTTGCTTGCTTACATTGGTCTCCATGAACCGTCAAAACAGAGCACGGGTGCCTCTGAAGGAGCAGGATTCAGAGGGATTAAGTGGTGCTGTGCTAAGCGCTGAGCAGTGTCTGAACCCCCAGGTTGTATGTGACAGGCTGCAGCATTTCTCTAATGCAACCACCTTGAGTTTGGATTCAAGCACGCCGTTCTGTGCAAAGGTACTGCTTACGAATAGATGAGCTCATGTTGGCACTTCAAGTCCTTCTTGTGCCATCTTCCAGCAGCTGGCGTTGGCCTGCCCTCTGTGAATTAGAAGCCCAAATTCCACAGACATCTAATGAGACTGTTTTTGACATTACCAAGGGCTTCATTTTACAGTGACAAACACTCCTCTTGTGGCCAAAACAGCCAAGTTACAGGCACACATGAGGACCCACAATATCCCACATTTCAGGGCACTTCTTCAGTGTCCTTATTCTCATAGTTGTTTGTATGGTTGAACAGTTTTAATGTCTCTGAGTATAATTAAAATATATATAATAAAATAGTATAACAACAATAATATACATGTAGAATAATAAAAATAGCTCAATTTATAAAAAAAGAATAGAAACAGAAGCTAGCCTTGCAAGAGGAGAGGCACAGATGGGACTGGGGGCTGTGAGGTACAGCTCTCCACACCCCGGTTACACAGGCAGCAGAACTCCAGAGTCACACTCTGCAGCTGTGTGGTTTCCAGAGCAACACAGGGGATGCTCATCACCAGCTGATGAGAGGCTTTACCTTTGAGGCACTGGAGGTGTTAAATACTAAAATCTAGGCTCCATACATTCGCTTGCACTTCAGCACAAAAACCCCGCAGAACCATCCCTCTCCTTTTCTGTGGCCCTATAGCTCTGCTGTTCATTTGTGCGTTGGGTGGTTTTTTGTTGGTTTGGGGGGAGGGGTTGTTTTGTTTTCTTTCCATCAAACACAGATAATAAGTTTTCTCCATCATTTATAATGCTTGTGTTCAGAGGGTTTTGCTAAGAGCTACTTGTTTTACTTTTGTATTTTATCCTCTGTGCTAACAGCCTCATAGCCAACAAAGCAGATGGAGCTGAAATACAGGTGCAAATAAATAAGTAGAAAAGTTATATTAATGAAATCCCCCATTTCACAGAATAGGAGAAGATAACGAAAAAGGTCTGCCAGAATATATTTTTTTACGTTAGTTCTACTTTTCCTCTATTTTGCAGTATCTGAATGACCAAATGCCTCCAGAGGAGGTGGCCATGAACCACAGATAAAATAGACAAAGAAGCTGAGAGGACCAGATCTTTTCTGGCCTCTGAAAACATCAAATTCTGTGGGCTAAGCCTCTCTTGAACACTTAACATTGCTTCATTTCTGTGAAGTACCACAGAAGACAGCTTTACGATCCAATAGAAAAAAAAAAAAAAAAATCTTTTGTTTCAAAAGCTTGTTAGCCTTTCAGATAAAGTCAGCTTACCTGCAAGCCTGTCAAAGTTTCATTTGATTACAAATAAAAAATTCAAATAAAAAGGCCAAACAAACGCCAGCCAAACCTGAAGACTTACACACTCAGGGTTCCCAGGTTCTCTCTTTGTTTTCTTTGGCTTCGTAGTCATGATTATTCATTACTATTTTTAGCACCAACAATGTCCTTCTCTGAATATTAACAAAACAAGCAGAGTCGCATTCCTGCAAAAAGGGAAAGTCAAACAGACAATGGAGCACCACAGCCTAGTGCTAGGAACACCGTGCACTGTGGAAAGGGTAAGTCCAAGTAAATTAGTAACACCTCCTGTAACACCCCCGGTGAAGTTTGCCGGTACTACACCTTGACCAGACACATGCAGACACAAGCTGGCCTGTAACAGGACCCAACAACCTTGATTCCTTGGCCAGTGATCAAGAGGCGCGTTTCTCCATCAGCAACGCAGGCTCACCACCCACTGACTTCTCAGGGAAGAGCTGAAGCTTCTGCCTTTGCAACCCATGCAGGAAATGACTTTGGGAACAACAACAAACACTGAGTTTTAAGGCTGCACAAGACCCGAAACTGCAGGTTATCCGCACCGCTGACAAATTTAGCACTGCATGCTCAAGATCTCTAAAGAATGGGTCTTATTTTGGAAAACTGAGAGTTTTTCAAACCAGAGTACAAACCAGTGAGCACTGGTTTGTGTAACACAAATCACAGGTAAGAGGGGCTGCATTTTCATGTCCTCACTCACAGGACGCCACACCTTTCTCACTACAGTGGGCCTATTTAAATCGCCTGGCCTACAGAAAAGCTTTCTGAACATAAATATCAGAATCTAATGGATGAATTTTCCATTTACAGACCCAGACCTGCTTCAGAGAGACAAGAGGAAATAACTCAGGGAGGGAGAACAGGCAGAGCACGTTTAGGTGGCTTGTCCCTGGCAGGGACAGAAGCAATGGCACTGGCACTACTTTATTAAGAGGCTGGAGACTGCTATCAGCTCTTCCTCCTCCAAACCAGAGACTGCAGCTGCCATACCTTGTTGCTTAATTGTGATAATGTTAATTGTTTCAGTACCTGAGAACACGCACTATATCCTCAAAATACATTACAGAAAGTGTAGAGTTCTCTAAAAGCAACAACTCAGGAATAAATTGTATATATATAGGAGGGAAGGGTTATTTATTATCTTTTCTGATTTGCACAACTGCAGTTTCTGCATTTGGCCAAATGACTTTACATCACACCCACAATTTTAGATCAAGTTGACGCACAAGCTTACAGAAAATACTTAGTCTTGGTTTAAAGAGACCAGATGATGAAAAAGCCAATACATCCCTAAATTAACTGTTTCCAGAGTAAATGATCCTCAGAGTTAAAAATGTGGACTGTACTCCAAGACTCTCTCTGTCCATCCTTAAGATCTTGAACAATTTTCTTGATGCAATTAAATTAAATATCTGGTACTATTCAAGTTCTAGCTTGAGCACACTTAAAATTGTATCTGCTGACCTGCCAAAACAAAAAATTCACACAAAAGTTTAAAAAAAAAAAAAAAAAAAAAGGATTTTAAGGGCAGAGTAAGTAATTTTTCTAAGATAATTCTTTACTTCAGAACCGAACACTACAGGCAAATCCATATAAAAATTCATTTTCCATTTTCTGTCTTCATCCTAGCATGTTTATAATTAGAAGATAAATTTAAATGAGTTTAAAATTGCAAAGATAAGAAATGAAAATTATGCTACCATGTGGAAGAAAAACCATTGCAAAAATTAAAGAATAATTTCTATGTCTATTTGTTTTGTTCTCTGGTTTCTCCTCCATTATTTACCTTACACATTCCTACTACCAGACCTTTCCCTTTCCCCTTTCCCTTTTTCAAGTAAAATTTTAATTAATCTTGGTCATTGAAGACCATGACAGCAGTGGTTGAAAACTGGTACAGGTATTAACACACTTTTTCCATAGCTGGTAAAGTTTTAGCTCATCTCAGCCGTGTATTTACATTTGTAACTGCATCCCTGACACCAGCTATGCTGCCTGTTGGTCAGACTGATCTCCCAATGAGCAAACAGCTGAATCGCACAAACCTCATTCACATTCAGCTCTCTTCACCATCCCTCAGTTATAACGTCACCAGAGATGCACCAAAAGACTACAGTATTCTACCAGAGACAGCAGACTGATAGCGTGGCAATGGAGGTAGAGCAGTCCCTCTGCCTAAGAACAGATTTCTGTAAATCCACAGATGACCACCAAGCATCGTTTGTTTTTTTTTTTTTTTTGTTACTATAATTGTTTTTTTTATTATCTTTGGGGAGTTTAGTAACAACGAGGTTATGCAGAGATGCCCCAGAAGAGACAAAGGGTGGGAGAGGTTCCACTCCTGCCCCCAGGGTGGCGTGGCTGGAGACCCATGGGTGCTGCAGCTCTGCACCCACTGGCACGGCCCGCGGCAGTACCTGGGCTCCCCTGTACAGCACCTGCCAAGGATTGCACACCTCCAGACGTTGCAGTGGGAGAGACCAAAAAATCCCTACCAGACACAGTGGAGCAGCCACCCACTTTAATCCCTGCGACAGCTGAGCAGGCAAAGGATTTGTAAAGGGGATCCCACTCTGCGAGTGCTGCAGCCCCAGGTTTGTGAAAAGTTGGCTACTCCAGAAGCAGGATTTCTCAAACTTGTTGCTGTTATGTCCTTACTTACCAAACAAAAGGTATTGGGCTACACCCTATCTCATGCTAGGTGACATTCATACATAATGCAATATTTAATTTCATGAAACCTGTCTTGCCAAAGTTTGCAATGACGTCAGCCTAGGTGCTGCATCCTCACCTTCCTTTGACACAGGCGCTCGCACTCTTCAGCATAGGATGTTGCCTTCCTTTTGCTTCACTGCCAGCCTTCTGCTTTTTATTAAAATAAAAATTCTCTTACTGTTCTGACAAAAGGTGTTTGCTTTTCCGAGTCCTCTGTTACTCTCCTCCACTTTCTATTAGCCATCTACAGGTCTTTGACCTTGGTTTCTTTCTCTTCGCCTTCAAAAATTCCTCCTAGAATCTCAAGCACAAGAGAATTACAGCCACCCCTGCCTCTGAAGTGCTAAGGGCAGAGAAGATCTTATGTTTTTAAAAAGTTACACTCGTTAACAAAATAAAAATAGCTTCTTGTGCCAGAGAGCTTCTCCAGTGTTTTGATGACTGGTTTTGTGTGTAACTTCCCTAAAACTTTGTATATAATATAAAAAAATTAATCAAGCCAGAGCTACTATAGAGCTGAATTCATTCATGTTCAGTCTTACAAGGCTTCAATTTCATAGAATCATAAAATATCTTAAGTTGGAAGGGACTCATAAGGATCATCGAGTTCAACTCCCAAAAAGCCCGGGGGAAAAAACCTGACCTGACAGCGTATTATTTGCGAAATGG
The DNA here is from genome assembly GCA_009806455.1 of Tetrax tetrax. Taxonomy (NCBI): domain Eukaryota; kingdom Metazoa; phylum Chordata; class Aves; order Otidiformes; family Otididae; genus Tetrax; species Tetrax tetrax. Next base: position 341,239 of record WHYT01017041.1, read on the forward strand.
TATGCTATATAATAAAGATTTACAAATCAACAAGCAGCAGTAGAGATTTTATACATGCAGGTTTACATAGCTGTGTGTTGACGTCTGATTACTTGCTACAGGCTTTTTATGTTTTCGGCTAATTCCTCGAGAAGCACACCCTGAGGTTACCTCCAGAGGGAACTGCAGCGTGCTGTGCTTTGAGCATGGCAATAAAAAGCTGTGACCATTGTGAGACAAATCTTGGCCCTTCTGAAACAGAGGTCAAAATCTCTACTGATAATTCCAGCTAGCCTTTCATCGTCACGTTTGAACAGTAGCCTGTTTTTGAAGCTTGATAGAGTATGTACAGTCTGCAATGGATAAGAGTATTGCTATGCTTACAGTAACCATAAGCAAAGAGAGCAGAACACCACAAACACCCTTAAAATATTGACAATAAAAAAAAGAAACAGGTTTTATACTTAAAGTCATCAGAGCTGTCCCCATCTCAGCACAGCTCTGGACTCTGTGCTGTGGCATTGCAAAGCACACATCAGCCCAAAGCGGCAGGAGCGATGGCAGGTGGAACCAGTGCTGGAGGTAGGACCAGCGAAGCCTGGTCTCCTACGCCTGCGGTGGCCTCAGTGACACTGCCCACCACCGGGGCAGGGAGTGCCATTTAACCTGAACAAAGGTGTAGAAACAACAGATTGGGAGAGGAGAGGAAACAAATTAGAGTCTGGGAAGAATTGATTGTCTAATAGTGAGGAGTTGCAGCCATAGTTGGTCATCAGGGTTGGCTAGATAAGGAGATTAGTGGTTAGAAATTAATGAATTGTTAAGGATGAGCAAGAAGGGAGACAGATCTGAGGAGGAGTACTGGTAAGGCTGGTAAAGAGTGAGAGACAGAGCCAGGAAACAGGGGAACTTTTAATGGAGGAGTCGTCTGGGGAAAGAAATTATGCTTGAGGGGGGGGAAAATTAGGGAAAAGGGCAGTTAGGTAAAATAGAAATCCGCTAAATAAGGAAAATGGGAAAAAGATATTGGAGCACAGATGGGGGACAGGACAAGAGCACCCCAGAAAGGGAAGAGGTTTGCAGGTAGGAAGCTCAAAGAGATTGGGTAGTGATTTCCATAGTGAGCTCAGGTGGACATCTGGGACTGACAGGAGAAAAAAGCTGGCAGAAGATACCTAAAGAGGTATTAAAGCAACCAGGGTGGAACAAGGAACAGGGCTAGGTCAGGCTCAGATTGGAGAGGCAGGGAGAGATACAATCACCTCGGGGAGAGGAAGGACATGAAGGAGCACTTGAGTCTGTGCCACCAAGTACACACTTTTCTTCAGCCCCTGGGATGCTAACCAGTGCTTAAGAGGCTCTTCAGTCTTTCCCCGTGTCCAAGCCACAGCGGTATTTTCTATTTTAAAGAGCAGCACACTTGCTTTGGAGCGCCTGCAGGAATTAGGAGTTCATATTGTGTTATTAACCACCACCTAGCCCAGAAGCAGTTAAAAGAAACTTGAGCGGTTTTGTACATCACTTTCTGATCTTTGAGTTTCAGCAGTGGTTTTTAAGCCAAGCATAATGTTGTTTATTATACTAACATTTCTTATAGCAAGTGAGAACACTGAACTTGAAAAATTGTAAACAAGAACTGTCAATCTTATCTTATGATGCATCTAGCCCGGTCAAGGAAACTGTATAACTCATTACGTGTATTTCGGGAGTTGGTTTGCCGTGGGAGATAATGCCAGACAGTTGAATTCTTCAAGGAACACATTTTTCTCATTATTTTAATCTTAGAAAAATATTAGAATTACAGAAAAGTGTAATTAATCAAATCAAATGTCATTAGTGCAGTAATGAATTAAAGACCATTATCAGAATAGGAAAGCACTCCTAAGTCACTGTTTATCAACAAAGATGAAGTTGAGCTCAGAAGAGATCATCTGAAACTGGACAATTAGACATCAGCTTGATTAGTTTGTTGATTGCCTTCCTGGTCTGGCCACCAGCAGCTATCAACATCTAGCTACAGGGTAAGAACATACAGCCAGTGCAGGGGGAGGAGGAGGACGGGGCCACACCTCAGAGACCGCCTCTTCTCAGATCAGTTTACATCAGCACTGAAGACAGACCCCTTGGAATATATCAACCAACTGTAGACCTGTATTCCAACAACTCTTCTTTGTGCTTGAGAGAGCAGGTATTACACAAAACTGTTTCACTTGCAGAAGAAAACATTTCACCTACATTTAGGAAAAAAAAATAGCCTTTTTTAAGACCACACACTGACAATTTGAGGATCTAGTTTTCCTGTTATTCTTGGGATACATTACTTATCTCTGGCAGGCAAATAGGAACAGTATTGACAAAGTGATTTTTTTTTTTTTTAATGTGAATCAAATTCTTTTTGCTACACGCATGCTTACGTACACATGTGCAAGTATTATTTGTGAAAGACAGCTTGCCAGCTGCATGTTTACATCGTTATCTTTCAGGAAGGACAAAACCAAACTGAACCTACAGTGACCATAAAAAAGTATTTACTCACTAACCTGCGCTGATATGTTTATGCCAAAACGAGGTAAGGATCATGTCCTCCTCTCAAAGAAAGCATTCATTATTTCAGGATGCCCTGTAAAATTGCAAGTTTTATTTCCTACGTTATCTTCACGGACTTCCCTGTCCCTCCTCTGCTTACCCCAATATTTAGAATGCCTTTCCTTGTGCAAAGCCCCTCAGGTGGTGGTTTAAGGTTTCCCCCAGAGCAAGGGACAGTCACTCTCCTGTCTGTCCCTTGCAGGAGAGGCATTGGTTCTAGGTCTACCCCAGTGTTATCCTTTGTCCTATGATCTAATACCGCCTCAGGTCTTGCGTTCCCCACACTCATCTGACCACAGCCCTCTCACAGGGGTGTCTGAATACATTCTTCCCACTGGCCCGCCCCCCGCCCCGCCCCAGATCTGCAGCATCCAAGATTTGTTGATATCACCCTGAGAGTCCTTGTCCCCTATGGTGCCAAATTACCAAATTATTAACAAACAAAAGTTTATTTAGGAAGATTTCAGATGAGGCTAGGAAACTGAAAAGTATCAAAAGTGTAGAATAAAACCCAACTGATATTTAGCTGGATACCTTCCAAGATGCTTTTGCATCCCCTGCCTGAGTGTTCCCAGACGTATCCCATTAGCTGCAGCCAGGAACACAAGTTTTACAGCATTAATGTGTCAGCAAGGTGTGGGCCAAGTTCTGAAATTTTCTAAAGCAAGTTAGAAGAGCAGGGAAGGCTGGGTCCCATATTCACCTCCCTCCATCAATTTTACAATTAGCTTTACAATTGTGATTTTCATTTAGTACTTTCTTCTCAGTATAAGTGGCCTTAACATTGACAGAGTTTCTTGACAATTAATTACACATTACCTTTCAGGGTTCCCTTACTGTGTTTGGGGTTAACAACTTAAAAGTAAGATAAACAAGTTGCTAGTTTTGCTTTGTGAGCAGGAAGAAACTCCCTAGATGACAATCTATCGGTACTTTATGACTCTTAACTAATGCCTACGCCTTATCATCACACTGATTTATCTGAAGACTGAACCCTGACCTCATGGAGAAGATACCACTGGACTTAGCTTCTGTTCTGGGGTCCGATCTCCTCATTTAACAGCAAAAATTCTGACATCTTAGATACATGGCTTCATCCTACATCATTTGGTCATCTCTTCTGCTTTAGCAGTGTTTGCCTCCTTCATGTCTGCACTTCAGGGATGCTGCAGAGCTCAAGAACTGAAATATTCACAGTTATGTATTCTAAGATACTCACTCAAGAAACATTATGCATCTTACTGTCTGCGGCCTCCTGTGGAGAACAGTCATCCTCCACCTCTTCCTCTGGGACCACTTAAAGAAGATGAATCAACTCATAACTTGACTCGCCTAATTATTACATGCTCTAACATTCAAGGATGCTGTCAGATAAAGAAGAGGGTGTAGTCTCCATGCAAACATGCGTTCCTGCTCTCAAATCAAAGGCCTTCCTTTAATTAGAGTCATTTAATTAATTTCAATCCAAATGAAGCTTCACAGGCAAGGGCAAATCCAGATGAGGCATCATAAATAACCAATACAAATCACTCATCCTATAATTACTAGATACTTTCAAAACAAGCCTTACAATGAGGCTGAGGTCCCCTATTGTTTCTATCAGGAAAGGAAGAAAAAGCTTATTTAATCACCTTATTTCGAAATGTATTTATATAGAAGATGACTAAATTAATAAATACAGTAACCTCAAAAGTTTAGAAAGCAATTAAGAGAGAATTTTAAATTATTTAAAACAGCTAAAGCTATTAGAATGATGGACAATCAAATCCTTCCCCTTGAAACAGTTCTGGCAATTAGCCTGTATTTCCCGATTTCCTGATTATGTAAAGGCGGTTCATATTTTTAATTTAGGAATTTCTAACAGAGGGAATCATTAATCCACCCCAAACAACACATTTCACCACAGCTAGAGATTTGTACTGGATGAGTTTACATATAAGTCCAAAATTAAGTAGTATTCTGGTACTGGCTGATGGGTGAGCTGTCTAACCAGTATTTAGCTACCAGTTTCCCATCTGCTTTGAACCAAACTGTCTTTCAGTACATGCTACCCACAAATCCTGAAGGAAAGGAGGGCAGAATGAGTCCACCATTATTGTTCTTTCATTTTTTGGGGGGGGCAGTAATGAGAGGCAGCTGAAAGGTGCTTAATTCTTCCAGCCACATCAGCAACATAAAGCAAATAAGATGAAGAGAAAGAGCACAGCACAGTGGGATTTCTGCAACAGGAAAAGTGGCTTGGCTCTCTTCGCTCCTGACCAGTGCTCACCTCCAAGGTAGCACTGCTCACACAGACTACGGAAGCACACCAACTGCTCTGGAAAAAAAGAGCAGACCTCATGTCATGGCTCAGAAGGCAAAACCCTGTGCAAGAAAAGAAAGAAAGAGCAGGGTCTGTATTCTCATCTCCGGACTCCCACAGCTCTAGTTGCTCTGCTCACAGATATATAAAAATTACCGCTACAAAACCTGACTGTGATCGGTTTGTATACTAAAGAGTCATTTTAGAACAAAGTGTGAAGGAGGATTAAGCTTGTATTTCTGAAGTGGCAATAATACAGCCACAGCATTTCAGATTTGAATAGACTAAATGAAGTTATTAGTAAGCAAAGTGCATTTCCCCAAACACTTCTAGGATAAATTCCAAATGGTCAAAGCATGGGAGAAGATTACTGACACTGGCTGACCTACACACCTTCCTATCAGAAGATTCCCAAACACAACGATTAGGCCAACAGAGAAAGTGTAATGAGGCCTCTGGCAAGTCATTAAGCAGAAGACATTGGCATTTGAAGTGCGCATCTGATATAAAGACAGACATGGCTTGAAGGCTCCCAGGAATACGCGTTTACTTAAGATGACAACCAGGAATTCAATAGCAGCTTTTACAGTTAGAGAACAACGAATCCTGTAAATATTTCCACTCATTTTATTTAAAAATAAATCCACCTAACCTGTGTTCTCATTTGCTGCATTTGGTCTCTATTCTTATTGCTGCAAACAATTTGCTAGGTGGAATATTTTTAGAAACAGACTTTTAAGCAACTACTACAAAGAGATCGCGTTGACCTTAGAGTGCTAAATATACACACCCAAGGCAGACTGAGCAAGTGTAGCCTAAACAAGCAGAGGGGAAAAAAGAAAAAACAATTCTGTGTAGCCAAAATACATGAGTAACAAAAGTAATGGGTAGAGCTGGTTTCTTAAGGCCCATATTCACCCCAGTACATGATCCTCCAGCTCCTAGTCCTCCCAGTAGCAGAGTAAACCCGCAGAAGGTGCCTGAAATCAAACTTCACAGTAATTTCTCCTTTCTCCTCCACTCTCATTTCATACAAAATAGTGGATCTCATGGCTTCCTCTTAAACAGCTTCATCTACTCAAAGAGAAAAACACTTCTGTCTTTTTTTCTTCAGTTGGGCTCTCACATTCTCTTAACCATCCCAGATCTATTCCTAGCTGGGTCTAAGAACCGAAGGATCAGCCAAGAAGGCATGGTAATATTCCTTCAGCATCACATCACAGATAGTCAGAAATGGGAAAGTTCAGGTTTAATCAGACATCTTAAGTCTTTAGATGAAACAGAAGTGACATAAAGAAAAAATAACAGTATAAAGACCCTTCTATACTTTCTATTCTCTGGTACAAAGTTAAAGTTTGGGTTTGAGAAAGTAACAAATGTGCCAAATACCCAAACCTTTAAAATAATTGTAGTGCTTAATGTACAAAAAACATGCAAATTATCCAGCAGCCAAGAAGCAGCACCACCAAACTTCTGAGGGTTTCTTCCCACGCAGACCCTCTTCTTCACTGCTAGGTATTTTGTTTGGCCATTTCCCTGTGTCTTCTGGATGTTGGGAAACTGCTGCTCCAATGGGGCTATTAAGTACCTAGAAATCTTTGATAAACGGCCGCTCTGCACATACAGACCAACCCTACAACGTGTGCACAGTCACTGCAGCAAGCAGGTTGAAGGCTAGCGGTTTTTTATCCAGAGGCAGTAAAAATAAAAATCATGTCTTTCACCAGAATCTACACCAATCTGTTGTGAGCATGCATCAGGTCCACATATATTTCAGATGCGCTTGTAATAGGAGCATGTGCCCAAATGCTTCAGTCCCATTCTCAGGAAAGCTTTCCCAACTGAAGCCCAGATTTTGGTGTGCAGAACCTGTCATAGACACATGAAGCATCCAGTTAGTTCTGACAAACCCAGGAATTATGAGAACCAATGTAGATTTACATCATCCAAGAAAACCTGAGCATTTTTTCTGCACATACTCTCTGTGTGCTCATTAGAGTTAGAGTAAAAAGAAGGTTTAGGTTGTTCTTTTACCAAAAATAATTCTACTTTATAGAAAGACACGAAGACGTGACCACCTAAATGAGTCGCTGTAAGCTAAGGCAGAGTGTGGATTTACGGCACAGGAGGCATTTCATAAAACCTGCCCTTGAGCATGCCCTTATCACACGGTGCCAGTGACCCGACTCCGCTGTCACTGCACAGTAGCTGCCTCACATGTGCTACCAAATGACAGTTGTATGCGCAGGCACTCACCAGCCTGCAGCTTATTTTTATAAATTCAAAAACTTTCACCACTATGCATACACACTGCTCCAGATTTTAAAAGAAACGTAGGCATTTAACTTCTGAGTCACTCAGAGCTACGCTAACAACAGGTAGCCTTATTAGGCTTCAACAGTACCGGGCAGGTATTAGGAGACACAAAAAGGTGTGCGCTATTCAATTCACATTTTTCCAGATAGGTAAGAAACTTCAGTTAGATTTTTAAAAAGAGGTATTACATATTTGGCATTGCATTAGTATTATCAGCATTTGCCTACAACACTTTGAAAATTCGTTATGTCCAGACATGATTTATGGACACACTCCCTCAAATAGAAACACTATGTTAATTTTAAGACAAATTCTTTCTTATGTCCAGATCTGATTTACAGTTCATTTCTGTCAAATAAAAAAACGTATGACGCAGATTTCCATTTGCTTTCTGACAGAAACTTCTTTTTTTAGATGCAGGGCAACTTTATACTCCTTTAATATGCCTACCACTCCTGTTTAGCAAATGGTGCACCTTAGCAAGGACTGATACATTCCATTAAATAAATAAATTCTGCAGAATTGCTGACAAAATTTTATCAACATTGATAAGAACAGCAATATGTTTGGACCTCCTACCTGATGGAAGCCTGCTGAAGAAAATTACTTAACTTTATTTTTTTTCCCCCTTTTTTTTTTTAATTGTCATTTTCATATGTGGAAATAAACAAAAAAACAAAACAAAACAAAAAAAAAACAAACCAAAAAAAGCAGCTCTCTGGGTGCACTCCATACTGAAACCAAATTGCTCTGACACAAAATAGCCGCCTGCATCTGTCAAGTTGAGGCTGCTCTAGAAGCCTTCACTGGCTCCCATTTTCAAGGCACAAGGTCTCATGTCATCAGCTTTGCCCAATACTGTCTCCACCTATGTCTCTCCCATTTCCTCCCACACTCACCTCCCATTCTTCATGCTCTGTCCAAATTACTGATGACTGACCCTTTTGAATTCTTTATCCACTCCCAACTGTGGACCTTCTTATACCCCACCCACACTAGGAGAAACAACCTCTCAGATAGTATCTACCATTTTTTTCCCTCTACTGAGAGCACTCAGAAAACTCCTATTCTCAAAAATACTCTACTGTTAAAGATTATGGGCACATGTAGAAAATATTAAATTATACATACCATACCTCTTATCTGACCCTTTCTCTGGCATATATTTGGTAACATACAGACAATGTAGATAAATATTTTGTTAGCCAAAGGAAAGTACTGAAAGTTTTCTTGTTTTGCTTTTCTTTTTTCCCAAGTGACAAAGCTGGGTTTAGTTTTTTCAATAAAAGTGAAAATTTGGCAAACATTTGATATGCACACCTTTTTTTTTTTTCTTTTCCCTTCCCTATCTCAATATCAAGTCAAATGGGATTTTCCCAATTAGAAACAGCTTTTCTATTTATCTTGTCTTTGTGATGGCCTGTTTTATATTTTATGAAGTTATGATAACTTCAAAAACATGTATTTGAATACGTAATATGAGAGGAACATGCATTTACTGCTCTTCCTAAAACTAAATAGCTTATTATCCAAACTGTGGAAACACAAACAAAAAGGACTTTGTTTACTTATTTTTATTCTCCAGAAGGCCTCTGCAACACAAGTAATGTCATACTGCAGTGAAGATCTCACAATTCAAATACTGTGTTTCAGAGATCTGTAACACTTCTTAATGCAAGCTTCTGGGAAAGAATCAACTTCTTCTGGTGAGATGTTTTTCTTTTATTAGCTAAATGATTTTGAGTTATTTGAAACTATGAATATTTGTCCCAGTGTTTACATTACTGAGCAAATGTTAGGTAAATTCCATCCAAACAATGAAGCAACTTCCAGCAATGAGTAACAGAAATAATAGCTCCCTTACATATTTACTTCAGTAAACGTCTAAAAGCAATCCCATAATCAGGTATTGCAATGAGAAATGAAAGACACTGGGAGGATCGCAACATTTGGAATAAAAACTCTTTCACCATACTGTAGATAATGTCTGTGTAGGAAGAGAGACTCTACTCACTTTCATTTCTCATGAATGTTCTCACTTATCTCCTCTTCTCAACGCTTCCAAATTATTTCCCGCTTTGACAAAACAAAACTATTTTTAGAGAATTTCTCAACTCTGGAAAAATGTTTTAAAATAACACTTGGAAAGCTCACTAGAATGAAAAAGACTTCACTGCCCCTCACTTAGTCTAACTGGCACTATCAAATATTTCCCAACTAAGAAAACAAGATCCTGGAAATAATTATACTTAAAATAACCCACAATTCTGATTGCATAGGAAGTCCTCTGAAAACACAAATGTAATCCCCCTCACATTAACAACCAGCTCCTTCAAAATCATCTATTATAGAGCTGCAAGTGTTTAAAACGAAGCATTAAACTAAGTTTTGTCAAGGATATAGTTATAGAAGTATGTCCTTACCATTAGATGGGTTAAAATTGGAGACCATGAGTATGGAGTATATAGAAAAAAAATCAGAACTGGGTTTTACCTGTAACAAAAAATTTAAGTTAACTAAGGAAGTATTAGATTACAAAAATACTGTTTACTTTTTTTGCCATATGACATTTTCTCTATTTTTTACAGGACTAGTGAACAAAGTTGAAAGAAGAGTGTCACTCATGCAGCTTACACAGCCATCTCCAACACTGTGAATAATTTTTTCAAAGTCAGTGCGTGAAATATTTGCTGGCTACCTATGACTAATACATTCTCTCACATCTCAAAACAGACCTCCAAATATCATGGAGCTACAGCACCTTGTGTTAGTCCCTTATCTTCAGAGGGCTTCTAGATATGTAGGAGTACTGAGATTTTAAGTGAATGAAAGGTCTCCTTCTCTTAAGCAAACAAACAAATCACAGGCCACGATCTAAAGCATTAATAATAATGATGTATGGTATTTAGGAAGATTACTGTAAATAATTAGGATTAAATAAGATTATGACAGGCACAATAGAAGCAGTCTACAAAAATTAGACTAGAAAACAGCAACCCAGTGCCCTGATGGCAGAAACCAGGACAGAATTTCCACCACTGCTGTTTCCCTATGGGCAAATCCCAGGCCCTTAAAGAAGGCAAATCCCCACCTATATTAAGAGTTGGCTTGAGAAGCAGACTTTCACTGCAGAAGTATGCTATATCAAAGCAGCAGTTGGAAGAATAGAAGACAATGATCCATGTCCTGCCACAGTTGTTTCTCATCCTGCAAAACAGACAAGACTTCGTGACCTGTCCATATGTCGCAGTGATTGTATTTTCACATATTGCTGAAGTCATTAAATTACCTGATGAAACACACATACTATAAATCCATAAACCTAAATCACAAACACCGCTATAACGGCCAACAAAAAGTGATTTGAGTTTAAAAAAAAACAACACGCACCCAAAAAACCCACACACACATTCACAGAACGGCTCCATAAAGTTAAGTTGCTCTCATTCTCTGCTCTCATTTTGAGCATCCTAAGATGTTCAAAACTACATGACATCCAAAGGTAAGAAAAAATATTGTCAGAACTGGTAACACTCAAATCAGGGCATGAGCCTGGAACTTGCAGAACACCCATCAAGTGCTGATTTTGCAAAAGCCAAGCTGATTCGGTCTGAATTTACATGTTCTCCTCAAAGCCCTGTGAAAGGGAGACAAATACAGTTTCCAGACTTAAATCTTTCCCTGATGTCAACTTAATTACCTCTGCTGTGTTAAGGACAGGGTGGCACAGGACTTTGGCTAGAGCTGAGATTGTGCCAGTAAAATGTCAATGTACTTGACCATGACGATAAGGTTGTTCCTTGACTCAGTACGGAGCTATCAAGGTTCAGGTCAAGGAATTACCAGTAATCTATAAAGATAAAATATACTAGGAAGACAGGAAAGAGGGCACAGTGTCTCTTCACTCTCCTCCAGCTGTAATCTGTTTAAAATCCCTTACACTTTGCTCATCTCAATCTATTGCATCCTTGCGAATCAGCTCAAACCAACTCTCAGTGTCATTCTTCCTGAGTGAGTCATCAGACCCTTGATATAAATCAGATTCTCTTAACCTTCAGTAACTTCAAACTTTTGCAAAATATGGACTGCTTCTTTATAAGAGGATACCACATCCATTATTTAACATGTGATCATTTCAATACTTCTGCCAACTACAGTGATTCTTCACACTAAAAAAAAAATCATTATATTTAAAAAAAAAAATTAAAGTTTAATAGATAGGAAAAAGGAAAATCAAGACATTGTAATTAGCCATGTATCACCAGCAAAAGTCCTTGAATGTGAAATAATACTGAAAATTTGTAAGGCAGAAAGTCATCTGGGTGTGAAGTAATTGGAAGACTGAAAGTCCAGTCATACAGTCACTTCTGAATTCTGACGAGTGGCTGCTTTTATTACAAGGGGGGGATCAATCCTGAGACTTACCTACTAAGCAGCAAGCTTCAACTTGGAACATAGGCAGAAGTGAAACATGTCTCTGGGAAACTGAAAGCCTTGGTCACTTGTAGGGCATCATTTTAAGAACATCAGTGTTTTTTTAAATTCATATGAAGCACTTAGCTTTGCTGGCTTATCTATATATATATATATATTTTTTACTGTAGTCTGGACATTGATGCCAAGTATGAGGAACTCTTTTTGTCCATTTATTGCAAGTCATGATATCATTGACCCTGCGTGACCACCAATCTCTGTCGTAAGTTCTGGTGAGAAACCACACCAAGAAGTAGGTCCGATCTAACTGCTACCATAAACACAGTAGGAATTTAACAAAAAATTCTGCTTTTAGAGAGCCTTCTGTAACCTTTTACAGGGATAATCAAAGGTGGAATTTGGCCTAGAGCAATTTGCTTTTAAGTTGCATTCAAACATCAAGACGATTAATAGATACCATAGAGAAATCAACATACCTCTGAACTCTGGACTGGTATTTTAAGTCTTCCAAAATGATCTCATCAGATACATTGCTGAAAATCTTTGCATTCAGTTCTTGCTCTCCACTTTCCCTTCATGCTGTCGTTAGACTGGGTCCATCCTACACTTTGCTATTATTTCTTACATAATCAACACTGCAGCAGCAACATAACAAACCATAAAGCCAGGCAGAGTAAGAAGAGGAGTTGATTTCATTCTAAAACAAAACTGATTTAATTCACTCACAGTCATATCCACATACTCACAAGCACCTGGATGCATGTGTCCAACTAGTCCATACAAAATACAGGTGCTAAGACTCCCAAATCCAGGAGGCTTCTCTAGGACTCCTTGTGACAACACAGAGAAAAAGGGACACCAGCTATTGAGTTCTTACCACTTTGGGCTCTTCTTAGGCTGGCAACCATGTGCTGGTTTTGGATAGGCCTTCTTGTACGCTTTAGGAACTTCAGTAATCAGTCTGTCCATCTTGTCCTGCCTCCAAGAGTTATCAGGATTTGCTCACTTGCTCAGACCCTTCGCCTCCTGACCACCTGCACGTAGACACACGCTAGGATTCTGATGACCTGCTATCTAAGTGACTTCAACACATGCCATTCCTACAGCCCTTCTGCTGCTGCTATTCCTTCCGATATCTCTACTCTCAGACACTCTCATTCACACTAGCCTTAACATGTCTATTACTATTCTCCCAAATGTCAGTGATCACCAATCATGGAAGAGAACTACTGAAATTACAACCCTTTGCAGAACAAAGCAGACAAATCGTTTGAGTGCACAGCAGAACTGCACAGTATTTTAAGGCAAGAAATGAACTAACCATAATTTGGTCGTAGGTTATAAACAAGTTGTCTTCCAATATTAATTTATTTTAGTCTTCCAATAAGACCATATACATTCCACATTATGTCTCTCAAGGCATTACTATACACTGAAAAAAAATAAACTAATTCAGAAGAGATTTATTTCTAGGTACTGTAAAAAAAAATCTAGAACTCTCATCTACTTTATGCACTAGTTCATCTTCCTGTCTTAATAATACCTTAAAAAAATAAAATAACTAGAAAATAGGGCAAAGAGTATGTTGTTTTTCATGCAACTGATAAAAAACTACATCACTTCAAAATTAATATACGCTATCAGGGAACCATAGTGTCCACTGATGCCTTCCCTCCCTCCTTCTGCATTTCAATATTCTGAACATTACCTAAGTAGTTGGAGCACCGAGCCTCGTACAGATTAGCAGCAAGAGAGGGGGCATCACAAATACCACACATTTCTAAAAGAGAAAGCAAAAAGTATTCTCCATTTGCTTCTAGTCTAGTAGGATTCCACTACAAAGGGAATACAATTAATTCAACATATGGAAAGATAAAGTTTATTGTTCCTCAGATTATTGCATCATTTGAAAGCTCTGGTCTTTGTGCTGTCCTCAGGAAATTGTAGGTTACCTCAACAGTCTAAAATAAACATGTGACCAGATGAACATTACCTTACCTTACCTTAGTCCCTGTAGGTCTTATCAGTAGTGGCTGTTTAGGAGATGATTTTCAGTGCATGTGAGAGCAAGTCTTCACTACAGAATTTATATATGAATTCTCTTGAGAATTACAAGAAGCAAAATCAATCTCTGAAGACTTTATTTTAATACTAAAGAAAAAATGTGCAGGGAAAAATTATTGCACCTCCAAATTAGTAGAAGAATCACTAGGGTAAGAAAAATAAGGGTTTTTTCAAATTCTATTTTCCGGTCACTTTGGAAGAAGGCCTTGAACTTCATCTTCTCAGCTGGCTAGCACATACTCTAATCCAGACTGTAGAATCAAACATTTTTCAGTCAAATATACAAATAATTGGTTTGTTCAAAGCAGAACAGATTCAATGACACACTAAGAGAACTCCAACACCAGATCCAACATGCAACAGCTCTACTGACACGGGACTGGATTCCTTTCATATGACAGTAAAAGTATAGATTTGAAAATAGTCTTTTATTTCATATACTAGGCCCTAAGTGGCTCTTTCCTTTTTCTCTTAGTAAGAATAGGCACTACTTCTTCTAGATCAAGTGTGAGAACTGCATAAAACCCAAGGTCTGATTTACAGGAGCAGGCATAATTACATAAATTGCAGGAAGCTGCCAGCAGAGCTGTAAAACAGCCAGCCAGGAGCAGTAGCCCTATAATACCCCCTGGGAGAAGAATGCTGCAACACCCACTCTGCATTTATACCCCATTATAACTTGAACCCTGGACTTTGCTGGCAACAAATGGTCTCCAGACTGGTTTGCTAGTAGCTCTATTCCTTAACCTAGAGGTACAGTTAAATGCATTTTATTCACCTACAAGAGGCATTTCTTCTCTGCCACTTCCAGAGGTGGTACGGGTTGGTTTGTTTTTTCTCCTTAGAATTCCTTCCCAGTAGCATTCTCCATAGAGATCCCTATGTCATTTTTCACCTCCCTCCTTGAAACTCACCCTGTGACAATTCCTTTCATCCTCTCTCCTCACTCATATGCATCCTCTTACTGCTTATGAAATGATCCATGATGAAGTCTTTCTTCTCCTCTCCAAAATGTCCTTCTTAGACTGCTACCATTGTTCCATGGCACAAGTTAAGCCAACTCTTAGCTTAAATCAGTTTGTGAAGCAAGATATTAGATTAGAGTTACAACTCCAGGTGCAACAGCTAGTTTAAGGCAGCAAGACAGATCTTCTCAGATATTACTGCAGTATGTACAAGACACAAGCCACCTCTGACGACAGATATTAACACAGCCCACAGAAACTTACTAAAGAACTTAAGTACTTACGGAGAGAGCTTTCCCGTTCTGTCAAGGTTTACATACAGGTTTAAAGCTTTTTTAAGTAGGTTAAAGACAAGCAGCATTAGGACCAACTGTAGGTATTATTACAAAAATACACATCCTTTCTCCCCTCTGCAAAAACAAACAGTTAACTAAAGCAAGTTTCTGTTCACTATTTCTCTCCATCCATCTCCTGTCTTTTTGAGTAACTGAAGCGGTCACTTATGAAGGCGGGTGCGAGCGTGCAATGAAATAATCTGTGTAAGCAGGACGCAGTGGTACCACAGCATGCCCACCTTGTGAAGCAAAACAGCACCAACTGGTGAGAGATTGAAGCAGACACTTTGCAATGTGGCAAGTTTTCAAGTCATGGAGATCAGGCAGAAAAGGCATGGAAAAAAGTCTGGAAAATGGATTACACAAGGTGAACAGTAGAAAATAAAAGAAAAGCTTCCCAAGATGTTTAAAAAACTAGAAATGCTACATACAAACCAGCAGACATTTAAAAAGATGCAGCAGTAAGCGATTCTTAAGAGACCTAAAGACTAGTATTACAAAGAGTGGATTGTGTGCACACTCGCTTAGAATATAAAAGTTCTTTTGACTACAAAACTGTCAAGGAAGAATGAGAAATCACAGCAGAAAAAAAAGTTGAATGAGCCTTCAGTTAGTATAAAAAAAGAGTGATGAAAAAGAGATCAACATGCCAAGTGAGATCAGCATGTCCAAATACCACCAAAATCCAGAAAAATTTATAGATCAAGTATTTCCTATCATCCTTCTGAAAACATGATGCACAAACACATTACTGACACATTTATTATTGCAGAAATTTGATAGCCAAATAAAAATAAGTTTGGCAGAAGGAATCAGCAATGCATTCGGAAGCACTGACCTGAACAGGTGTATTCATATTGTGTCACTGTGAAATGTAGAAAGTGCACACGTACTTATCCAAGCCAAACAAAACTCCCATTGATTCAAGTATATCCAAGACTGGACTAGAAAGACGCACAGAATAACCTCAGCAAGATTTCTGAAGGGCATGCGCCTGTGGTGCGGGACACACCTGCTATCAACACAAATTCAGAAACAATTACAGGCAGGCAGGACACATCAGATTTCCATATGCCCATGGACTAAAACTACTTAGCAGAAAGCACAGCAAAACAATTGTTTCCAAGCATTCTAGTGTGACAATTCTTGAATTAGACCAGAAGTAAAAGTTTCCTGGAAGAACACAAGGCCAGGCTTCAGCTGAGTGGGTCAGCAATTTCTCATGAAGAGTAACCGCTCTACACAGAAAATCTACAGCACTTTTGAATGGGCATTTCTGTCCCTCCTGTCCTACAGCTTCATTGTGCCTTCAACCATTAGCATCTGTTAGATGAGAACGCTCAACAGCAAGCAGTTTTCAAGCCGGTTGGTAAGGAAGGGAAAAAAGAAATCCCTCTCAAAAATGAACAGCTTTGTTTACAACAGTCTCCCCCAAACAGTCCAAAAACTTCAAAAGTTCACGTTAAAAACCAGTTACTTATAAATGGCATATCCCCTTCCTCTTCTTTTGAAATAAGTATAGTATTTGATTTTTGCAAATAGCAGTTTCAGAAGATTTGTTTACAGAACAGAGCGCATGCATAAGACCCAGTCCTGTTCACAAACGCAAGGGATGCTCACTACTCTGAAGGAAGATCATGCATTTAGCAGCAGTGTTCATTCAAAGAGCTGAGTTTTGAGTCACTTAAGACTCTAACAGCTAGTAGGGAAGCAGAAAACACTTTAGATTTCTGAATACTGTTTCTAACTTCTGCTGCTTAGCACCATGCCACTCCTAGAGCAATATATAAATTAGCAAGGAACATGATTATGCTGAAGCCTATGCACAACATGCAATGCCACATCAGAGCAAAAAAATATACTCTCTATTGTAACTTTTCTTTACCAAAATACCAGACAGAGAAGACATTCAGCAGCAATCTCACAGAAACTAGGCAGGCTGACACATGCAAGCATTTGACAAAACATCCACACATACACACACAAATCTTGCACTGAGAACTAAAGAACTACACAGATTGAAATACTGTGTTACCGAGGACAGAAGTTATCAAAAGAGTTTTTAAAAGAATGTATTTAAGTAACAATTGCTAAATTTTGTTGTCTAACTAGTCTTATGCTGATCTGCAACCTTTGTGTTGGCCATACACACTATTAAACTTTGGCTCTACAGGAAGCTTCTGTACCCATCACTAAAACATGAAGTCTGAGAAGAAAATAATCGGTCCCGAGTTTTGTTGTTTTCACATACAGGCTCATTTTATCTTCGTAACAGTATTCAAGGCTGAACAGGTTAACTGCAAAAACATCAGTTGGTATTTCTTTTTCTCCTCACCTATAAAAAAATAGCACACGGAAAAGCTCTCAATGAAATTTAGTTCATATCAAACCACGTGCCAGACAACAAAGGGTCAAATAAAAGTACTCTAGAACACAGTCTTAGCTGAGACGCAATATAGAATTCTGATACGTAACATCCTACTACAGCTGCTTGAGTAGGCACAGGATACATCATCTCAGCAGTCTGCAGTTAGATTAAAGTCTTGTCCCTGTACCAGTACAAAAGCCTCTGTCAAGGATCCAGACTTGATTCGTGCTCTTCAGTTTCATCAGGTGGCTCTTCAGCAGATGCACCACACACATTGCCCTGGTTCTCTGCAGACTGATTTAACTCATCAGGTTCCCCAGTTGCAATCTGAGTTGTTTCTTCTTCCTCTTCTTCCTCAACTTCCCCATCATCCTCTACATCCATCTCAAACACCCTCACATGACGGAGATTGGAACTTAGCTACGGAGACATTAAGAAATTTCCATTAATAAATAAAAGCACCAATACCATTTTAAGTGTCAGCCAACAGCTTTGAAAATAGCTTTTATCTTTGAAATTGAGGTAATCGAGAAAATGAAACACTTTTTATTGCTCTGCAGGCTGACAAGTAAAGTAAGTAGATCTATTAACTTCTGTTAAAGTTTTTCCACGTTGTGTTATGAGAGAAGTATGACTGTATCCTGACAGACTTAGAACAGATTATGAGAAAATAATCTATTTGTTAAAAAAAAAAAAAAAAAAAAAGTTTTGATAAACCTCGCTAAATTAGTGGGAACAGGTTATCACTACCTGCAGTCATAGCATGTTTACTTTAATAGTTTATAGGCTTGTTCACAGATACTGTACTTACCACACAGGAAACTTTTCTAATGCCATTTACAGCAACGTACTGAGCTTTCATATTCTCCAGCACTCTCCACTGACTCTCCAAGACGACAGTACGCATGGGTATCTCACCACTTTGCTCATCTAGCCTGCACATAACCAAGAAGAAAAGCACAATACTAGTACATAAGAAGCAAGTACAGTACTAAGAAAAAACCTCAGTCAGTCCAGTTTTTAATGTCTAAGTTTTATTATATCATATGTAACAAGCAGATAGACATCTGAAACCATCATAACTGCTGTAGATATTCCAGAGCAGGGGATCCAACTGTGGAGACATAGCATGTTTCAACTGAGATAAAAGATTACAGCAGGTAAGAAGGGAGTTGTAAAGCCTAATCTTCCCACAATTAACACCTACAGCAGCAGGATGAGGATGGCCTTTCTTCAAACATCTCCTCTGCAAGAAGAGGTGTTTCGGAAGAAAAACCTGGAGGTGGTGCCTCCACTTACATAAAAGTTTGGTCTCCGCGACCTTTCAAAGACATATCACTTCAGTTCAACCCCCCTCTCATAGGGACTGTATGAAGGAACTCCCTGCCTATTACAGCGGCCAGGATTAGTTTGAACTTGTTTTTAATATTTTCCCTTCATTCTTCACTACACAATTTCTTTGTGGAATTAAAAAAAAAAAAAGTACAGTTCAGCATGGCTCTTTATTCTGAGATAAAAATATATCTTAAGCAATCCACCAGACAGACATAAGGAGAAAAAAGAAAAAGCAAGTGAGGCACAACAACCAAAAACACTGGACTCACCACTTGAACTACATTTACATTTTCTGAGTGTGTGTGTGTGTTCACAGTCCCCAGATACTCTCCTCTCCCTATGCTAACACAGAGAGGTGCACCAATTCTGATGTTTCAAGGCTAAGCTGACAATAGTTGTAAGTGTGACTACCAGGGGAAAGATGAAGAAATACCTTGCTATCCTTAATACAAGGCACAGGTGTATGAACAAATATGCTGAAAACATCCTAAATTCAACTACTCTGACCAGTAAAGTTAGCATTCTCTAAAGAAAAGAAGATTTCTGATTCGACAGACGTCTTGAACTGGTCCTCCCATTTTATGACAATCATGTACACAGGTAGTCAGAGTCAAGAAAGTCTCAAGACTTTCAGTTTCAAGAAAGCAAAATTAACACCATTTCCCAAAAAAAAAAACCTGTTTAGGAAGCTTCCATCTCCCCATTCCACTCCTTGGCACGAAAAGAGTTTTCATCTCAAAAATATTTACACATACACACACAAAGCATGAGTAACTGCACACAGAATATTTGCTTAATCTGCTTCTAAGTTCTGCATTTTCAGACTTGCTCAAAGTTTTTCAGTACCTTTTAGTAGAATCCCAGATGAATTCCCTATCTTGGTCCTCATCTGTGTATACTGAAGATAATGGCAGCTGAGCCAAGACTCTCTCCTTCCCCTCTTGTTCCACGCTCTCCTTCAGAACTACAGTTACAGTTTCATCATCATAGAAGTGTGCATCTAAACAACTGTAGCATCTACAGGAAAAAAAAAAAATTTAGAAAGCATCAAGGAATAAACGTGAATACAGAACTAAAATATTTTTAAGTTGCACACCATTCATGTTAAAAAGTATTCAGTAGTTAACAGTGAGCTTTACTGTAAACTGTAAAAAAGGCCTGTCATGCAGCTAAGACACTGAAAGACAGCCATAACCACGGTAGACTCCCATATCATGCAGGAAAAATTATTCTGAAGAGGGGGAAAAAACCCCACAAAAACTTAATAAACT
This sequence comes from Tetrax tetrax, assembly GCA_009806455.1. Classification (NCBI taxonomy): domain Eukaryota; kingdom Metazoa; phylum Chordata; class Aves; order Otidiformes; family Otididae; genus Tetrax; species Tetrax tetrax. The sequence goes on from WHYT01017041.1 coordinate 361,194, forward strand.
TACTAGCAATCTTATTTTTTGTCATTTCAGGTGAAATGAAAAAAACAGTAAACAAACACCAAAGAAAATTTAGAAACACAACTGAAGATACTGAGGGCAATTGCATCTGCCCCTTCTACATGAAAAGGATGAGCTTAGTCTGCTATGCCTTCTAAGATGTCATTATTCAGGCATATCAAGTCTCACCCCATCTTACTTAAAGAACATAACAGATAAAAGCAAGAGCTGTTTCCAGCTAGCTTTGTTTCTTGGACAGGTGCTAAAGCTCTAGTTTTCAACAAGAAAACTACAATTTATTTGACTTTAAGATGAAGTGCACAATAAGACTCCCACAATTCTGCAGCTTCATGCAGCTGTGCAATTTCTCACAGCCTGACTCAGGAACTACAAGCTGGTCCAGCAGCTGAAGTAGTAATTTGCAGGATAAAAGCCAAACTATAATGCCTGAGAAGTTAACTTAATGTAAATAAACACTAAAAAACATGGTCTTCAATTTAGCAACCTGCAGTTCTGGAAGAAAAATCAAATATACTGACCTGGAGTCCGAGCTCTCATTTATACTGTTGTTCAAGAAGTTTCCAAATTCTACTGCAAGAATTCCATTACTGACAGACCTAGAAGAACGGTGTTCATTATCTCTGTGACTAACTTTTCTATTCATAGAGAGTCAAAAATCTCTAATGGCAACTGCGGCAGGAGACAGTGTAAGCCTGTCTAAGCTTAGTACAATACATGGCCACATCCCAGAATGATGTTAAATGGCGGATGAGAACCTTTTGATTTCTTCTGCCCCTCAGCAAAATGTTACATATGGAATCAAATGGGAAACTGCGACTCCTTGTGGGATACGTAGTTCTTTGCTGAACTCAGTCTCAGGTTCATTAAGTTACGTGTTACTCAAATCTACAGAAAAAGAGCTGAGACTGTTTTAGGTATCAATGAGGGAAGAAACGGTAATTTCAGCTGCAGTAGCTCTAAACTGTAAACACAAAAGATAGCTTCACCTTGTGTTTTCTTCAGCAGTAAAATGGCTTTAAAAATTCCCACTCCTATCAGAGTTCATTATCTCCTCAAATTAAATGACATAGATTATAAAAACAGTATTTTACAGGGAGGAGGAGATTTTGTTGTTTTGTAAACCCACGTTATTTCAGTAATCCCACTGACAGAATGCATCTTAAACAGCACAGCTAGGTAGTGACAAATTGCATCTTGGACACAGAAACTCTTGAAGGAACACAAATTTACATCCAAAAGAGATGTAGTCTAATTGCTGCACCTATGAGTCCCCCTCCCATTTTTCCTTAGAGTATTAAATTACAGGCTGCAAAGGATTAATCTCAGAATATTTACAGCATGACAGAGCAAGACTGAAAGCATGATCCCCTGTAATTTTTCACAGGTTTGCACAAGCAAGTAATTCTGTGAGGAGCAAAACTAAGGGGCCCTGATTTTTTTTCCTTAAGCCTAAAACCATCTTGTGTTCGTGGCAGGAAATTTCTGCTGCAGTTTCCTACCATGCTTTCCAGTGTGCTCCTCATTTTTTCTAGCATCCAAGAAAGATTGTATTCATGCTGTTCATTCCTTCTTTTTACAAAAAGGTTCAAATTGTAATTCTCTCTGTACCTAAGTACCAAAGCTCACAAATCAGTTTGTCTTACCTGGAAGTATCAGTATGCCTCCTCAAAATGTATATTTTAGAAATAGAATTTTCTAATATGGTGAAGAGAACATAATGTACATTGGATGTTTTGTCATTCCACCTGTAAGGTGGGAGGAAGAAATGAAAATTTAGGTCAAGTTTTAATAATTGCTAAGTGACAGAGAACAAGGAATAATAGCAGCATACTTACAGAAATGGTAGTTTAAATAATTGAGGTGTAGAATCTTCACTGAAAAGGAAAAACCAAATCAGTTTATAAAACGCTACTGTAATTTTGTGAAACTGAGCAATAGAAACAATGTAAGGAAATACCTTTGAGAAGTTTTATAGAGAGACATGCAGACTGCTTGATGCACTGACTTTCCAATTACGTCCTAACAAATGCAACGAAAATATGTCAAAAAATGCAGGCAGTTATTCATAATTATACCTGGTTTTAAGACAGACAAACCCAACCACCCAAACAAAAGCACCTGAGTACATCTGAAAAAAAAAAAAAAAATCCATCAATATTTATGCTGGAATAAACATCCCGAATGCAAACACTACTGTCACTTGTGTGTTTCTTCATAATATATAAATTAACATATTGCCAACTAACATAGTTATCTAGTACACAGCACGTACACCAAGCTAATCAACATTAAAAATAGATCTCAATAATGTGAAAACAGAAAATGCAAAACAAAAAAAATTCCCCACTACAGTCTCCCTCACCAAAGGCTGGAGACATTCTGGCAGTGGAGAAGCTGGGCTACATGTTACCATCTGAGCTGCAGGCACTCGAAGGCAAACGTTGAAACTTCAGACCTTACTAAGCACGACTACTATCTTCAGTTGACTGCTACCCCTAAAAGCAAGTTATCTTTTATATAAATTGAACTTACAGCTGGCTTTTGTAAACACTGATCGATGACCCCCTCCATTTGCCTTTTGACAAAATGCAGTGATTTCTCAGGATAGTAGGGAAACAGAAGTGGACTTTCTGTAAATAGATAAAGCTAATCTTAAAAATGCTTGTATGTCTATAAAAACATGCTACACTGTTATTGAAGTGACAAACTGGAATGAGTCCAGCGGAGAATCAATAAGATAGTTGCAGGGCTAGAGCACACACTTTATAAGAAGAACTTGAAAGGACTGGTTCATTCAGCCTACAGAAGCAAGGGCTAACAAGGAGGAACCCATTAGTCTCTTCAGCTGCCTAAAGGAAGAGTTACAGAAGATATGATTTTCAAAGCTGCACACAGGGAGAGGAGAAGATGTCAGTGTCATATGCTCCAGCAAGGGAAATCCCAATTGGATACAAGGAAAAAGGTTTGCACAAGGACTGCTTAGTCACTGGAGCAGGGTGCCCAGGGAGGCTGTGAGCGTATAGGACTCAAGTGCATAAAGCCCTGAGCAACCCGGCCTAGCTTCAAGATGAGCCCTGCTTTGGTTGGCTTAGGTGACCACCTAAATTGTTTTCCAATTATAAATTCTAACTCAAGTAACTAACTGGATTACAGCATGAAATGGGATAAATGAATCAAATGGAGGCCTGCCGGCCCCTTCAACTGTTCTTCACAGTCCAGTCAAAACTGCAAAGAGAGAATTGCATTTACCCAAGAGACAGAGACAGCCAGAGACACAGCTGTCATAAAACATCTTATTCAAGCAAAAAGCATATTTTCAAACTATGTCTAAAAACACATTTTCTAAATACTACTTCTCCAAACAAAAAATGGTACCACTTCCCTCCTTTTTATTGAATTAAATAGGCAGCAAAAGGCAGCTATAGTAAATTCTGTTACAAGACAGCTTATGGTGTAGAAGTTTTACAGTCTATGGTTTCTAGCACTAAACAAGAATAATTTTCATCATCAACTTGTTATAGTCTCTTACCACTAATTAACAAAACAGTCTCAGACTCCAGCCAAAGAGAACAAGTTAGGACACTTCCCCATGTATGACCTAAGCGTAATTATTACTTCCTGGAACTGGAATTAAATTCTCCTAAAATGCACATCTCCTGAGATTCCTTCCAAGCCAACATTTCTGAGACTGGTACATAATAAGGAGGAAACTCCTAATACCCAGAAAATAGTATTTGACTGGGTAAGCAGCTACATAAAACCTGTACAAAATAACAAGGGTCATTTATTTTATTCTACTCAGGTGGAGACCCATCACTAACACCATAGAAATAACTTGTAAGCATGAAAAAAAGATTACTCTTCTACATTTGTTACATGCTATGCATATCTGTGATTCACTTTTACTTTTCACTAAAGCACACATTACCTTTAAGATGAGTACTATTTTTAAGGAAGTTAAACCACTGGTTTCCCTCTGTATTAGGTGGTGATACAAGGTCATCATCTTCATCTTTCAAGTACTAGAAGAGAAACAGACATCTGTAAGACGGCATTTCAAGAATAAGGGTCATTAGAATTCACTTCCAAAATTGCCGCTCACGAGTCTGTTAAACATTTCTCCTTAATTTAATATGTTCTACTCTTAAAACTAAATATTTTATCCCTTCTTGAAACAATAAGAAAAATCAACTATTGTCTAAGATTATATAGTGATTATTTCCATAAGAAACTGATTTTAAAATCAAATTTGAGCATAAATGTTTTAAAATCCAGTGATTAATGGCATAAAGACAACAAATACATTTCAGTTTTACACTACTATCGCTAGCTGCAAAGAAGTTTCATCCTTTTCCTAGAAACACAGCATGCGTAAGGTAAAACTATAAGATATGCTTTTAAACACTCCTTTTCCTAGTAAAAATGGAAAAATAATTAAAATATTCTCCTTTACCATTAGTGGAATGTGCAACACAGAGCAAAAGGGACAAAAAGAAAAGTGGGCAGGCTTTAAAAGCTTCTCCATCTAAGGATTTTCTCATTTATTCTTTTTTCATTTACTTCCTAATTCTTTACCTGGCCAACTCTCTCCACATTGAAGTATTTTCCTTTACGATTGTAAAGTTCTGGTGCCTGAAAAAATAATGCAAAAAAACCCATTATTTAAACACAAAGTTAATGAGAAGTAATGTAAAAAAAAGATGATTGAATTATTTTATTATAGGATTTTTCAGATTCAATTCTTGGCAGCAAAAATACAGTCAGATGCTGTACTTGGCAAACCATTATAACTTACCTCATTGAAGTGTTCAGTGAGAAAATCAGCAACAAACGTGATATCTTTCTGAGTCATCTAAAAGAAAAAAAAAAAAAAAACTGTGAGAAAAGCAAAGGATAAGAAATACATTTCAATGAGCACAGAACACATGTTCTGTAGGATGAACAAGCACAGCTCCCTCAGCCTGTCCTCACAGGGCAAGTGCTCCAGCCTCCAACCTGCTTGAGAGCCCGCTGCTGAACTCACTCCAGTTTATTCACGTCTGTCTTGTATAGGAGGGTCCCAAACTGGAAAAAGTATTCTGGATGCAGTCTGATAAGTGCTAAATAAGGAGGATAACTACTTCCTTTGACTTCCTGGCTGTGCTCCTGTTAGTACAGCCCTGGTTACTCTTGGCTGTCTCCTCTGCCAAGGCAAACTGCTGGCTGGTGCCCAGCCTGCGCCCACTGACATGCCCAAGTCCAACCCAGCAGAGCTGCTCCCCATGCCAGCTGGGGCCCTGCTCTGCAATTGCAGGGGGTTACTCTTCCCCAGGACTCTTCTATTTGTCCTTGATGAACTTCACAAGGTCCCCATCTATCCATTCCTCTAGCCTACCCATTTCCCTCTGGAAGGCACCTTTGCCCTCGAGCACGTTAACTGGTTCACCAGTGTGATGGTGTCTGCAAATCTGATGCAGCTGCATTCCACCTCCTCTGCCAGGGCATTGGTAAAGATGTTAAAATCCCATTCCAGTTAACTTAGTCATTTAGGGCATTTAAAGAGCTGCTGTACACAGAGGTCTCACATTCACTTACAGTGTACTAAAAAGAGTAGCTTTAACAAAGAAAACAGAAAAAATAGTTCATGCAAGACAGTATTAGTGTGAATCTGCAGGCAACAACTTTCTCAAAGAAATGACACAATCGTTATCCTTTAAGTTTTGGAACAAAAATAAACCTTTACTCTTGCTCTTCAAGTCAAGCAGAAAACATGGTATACCACCATTTATCAGAAAATATTACTACTACCTTGTTCAGCTCTGGAAGCACATGATCTTCTGACATCCTCAACATAGCTGAGAAAAAAAAAAATATATTCTTACTGCATTAATATGAATATGCTTTCCTAATATTCTTAATTTTCTATGTAACTAAACACTCCTGACAAAACAGGAAAGATTAATTTGTCAGAAGCAAAAGAATCTGGAATAAAGAATTAGGAATTGAGATTGAAATTAAGCCTCACTCACCCCACTAGCTTACAATACAAACCCTGATGAATTTTTAACTTTAATCTTTTCCAACTGCACCGTACCCTCTACATGACTGAGATAAGATTATAAAAAGGGTTCATAAGAATTCAGTCATGCACATAGAGTAGTAAAACGGATATATATAAAATATATGAATACTGTCATACCCAGAATAATGTGCTTTAAGAGAATTGCACAGAAGTAATTTTAAATCAGTGAGGCTTGGATAAACAGTTCTCTGCTTCATTGCAACACATGCAAAGACATCAAACATTTAAATAATTAAAGATCTAATGTTATGACAGAGAACTCAGAGTTCTGCTTTCTGCAATTTTTAAAATTAAAACTATTATATTCCTGCTACTAAGTGCTAACATTGCATTTCTGATGTTTCTACATTATCTGGTAAGACTGCTTAGTTTTTTGTAAAGTAGTTCTAAGAAGAGCAATTAAAAGTTATAAACCTATTCATAACCATTTTATAAAAACAAGCGGTCTAAAATACAGTGTTCTGCACTTCCCTCTAACATTTTACCTGCAGCCACCCAGCAGTGGCCATTAAGTGCATGCGGGCATTCAGAGACTGTTCACATGTGTGTATAACCTTACCGCTAACTGGGTCTCCACAGGAGAAAACCGCAAGTGACAGAGTAAAGGAGAGTTAGGCTATAGCTCACATTTGGTGTAAACTAAATAAAGGCCTCCAATTTCTCCAAGTCAAGCCTAGCAAATTGCTCACAAAGCAGACAACAGTTTGGAGTAACATTACAGGATAAGTATATAAAATACGCACCGTACACAAACTAAGTTTAATTGAGAACTATCAAATTTATTATCTATGTGTTTAATATTATAAGTATTCTTGTCTCATCAACTGGAACCTTTTAGATGTCCAGAAATTTTCTATGACAGAAATTAATAGAGGATTATAACTAAGATTGGCTTAATTACTTGTCAACATTTAAATGCTTACAATACAAAACAGATACTGGATGCTTACTGTGTCATCAAGCTTACCAACATACAGCCATCGAAAAAATGCTTTGAAGTTTTTCATACTACTGTCGATAACTCTGAGCAAGAAACAAGAAAAGAAATTACCAGATCTAAACATCACAGGCTGCTCCAGGCTTAAGTCCCACCTTTACTACAGAAAGGCCTGCAAGTGCTATCAACTTTTTTAAAAAATGCCCAATGCAACTTTCTAAGAAAGACTATTCTTGGGCTAGGAGTTATATGAGATGCAGTGAGACAAGATAAAAGCTCACTACTAAAAGAGGAGCCTTGCTCTCCCAGCTTCCTCTATACCCAGCCACATGCTTCCCTTTAGATACGAGACTCAACAGGCACGTTTTTTAAATTCTCCAGACTTTATACTTACTGAAGCAGCTCATTTGCCTTCAGGATGAAAGAACCAACAGCAGTAATAGCCTCTGCAAAAAGAGCTAACCATTATTATTTAGCTTTCAAAAGTGAAATCAGAGTGGGTAAGGAGCACACACACCACTGTACCTTCAATTCCAGATGCATCTAATCCCAGAGACTCATATTTTTGTTTCCATAAAGCCATTCCTTTCAATTCACTCAAATGGTATAACAGTGCCTCAGAGCCACTAGGAAAGCAGAGTAAAGAAGTATAATCTTATAGTCACCTTTCAGAAATTCACTGCATGCTACATTTTTGTCATTTAATGTGCAAAGTGGAGAGCTTTATAAGGTGGTCTGGCATATAAGAGTTAAAGTATCACTCCACAGAAAAGTAAATACTGTCCTAATGATTTAAACCACCACACAAAGTTAGTCTGAATATTTTGCATATATCCTTTAAACACACCAGGCAGTGATATACAGGTGATGTATCATGGTAATTGTTTAAAATACTTCAATAGGTCTCCATTACGCAGAAGTAAATTAGTACATTTTGGCATGATCATGGTCCCCGTGCCAGCAGACCTACATACAAAGAACCACCAATACAGCATACTGCCTTTTAGCAAAGCATATAATCTGCCATTTTAGCTATAATTCATTGGACATTCTGTGACTTACCTCTGCAAATGACTTATGACCAACTTTTGTATACTGGAATAGGAAGACTCTATGGACTGCCCGAGTTTTTTTAAACCCTGTTAAAGAAGAAATACAAACATATAATAATGTTCTGTTAATTCAACACAACAGTGATCAAAAGATATTGCAATAGGTTATTTTAATACGTTAAAAAATATTAACATACCTTTACCGTCAGTTGATTCATTAGTAACGCCTGAAGTTCCAGACTAAAGGGGGTGGAAGAGAGAATCAAAGATGCACTCATTTTGTATTTCAATATCAAATGCCAATGTATACTCAGATAAAACAACAGTAACTACCTTGCTTTGCCCCATAACAACAGCTGCATAAACTCATCCTGAACAGAAGTGGTTGTATTCTTTTCCTGTCAGTCAAAATGATTGAAATAGATTGGTAAAGATATTAAATCCAGGCTACCAAATAATATCACAAACAGTTCAATTAAGGTATATCGGAAAAACCACCCATATCCTTGAATGCTGAACTCAGACTACTGACCACTGGAAATTTTCTAGTATTTTAAGTTATTTTCAATTGTATTACCCAGTAAAAATTCTAAGCAGTTTACCATAACCAAGAATCTAGTTAAAAAAAAAAAAAAAAAAGTAAAAATTATTTGATTCAATTCACTTCTAGCCATGGTAAACAAACACAAAATTTAAGCAAATCCAAGAGCATCTTAATCATGGCTGTCATACACACTCTACTGAACGAGGCTGTAAGTGCTGGTGGGCTGTTATTCCACATTTACAGTATCCAGTTTATCAATGACTGAAGTATAAAGAACACAACCTCAAACAGAAAGCAACTGATCAATAGCTGTGCAAGCTGAAAACTATCACTCTTGAATAAATTAGAATAAATAAAATAAAGAAGTATCACAGTACATCAGGCTTGATTGTACTCAGATATCTTTAGCGTCAGAGCGCTTGACACACAATAGGTCCCAGGTTGCCTCTGAAGTTAGAGATTGTTATCTGGAGGCATTATGCTTAAACAACACTAAGATATGCAGTATGTTAACACGAACAACAGAACTACTGCTGTCCTGGTTAAACCACAACAACTGCAAAAAAGTATTTTTCCAAAAGAATGGTTAATACTACAGTACCTGTACAAACTTTGTTAGCCGCGAGTCCATCTGCATCAAAATCTCTTCCCATGCTTCACACATGCACGTCAGCGACAACTTTATGTACTGTAAAACAAACAGACATGGGTGTTATTCCCTTTTTACTCAAAACACATGCAAGAACTGGATGTTGCAATCCAAAGAGAAGATACACTGTAGATACTATATAAAATTTATTATCATATTCCAAGTTAGTGCTCTACATTTACTTAACACCAACTTAAGCTGCCTACTAGAAAACATTTATTTTATTTGTGTTAAGAATATTGAAGCCTGTAAGAACTGTGATATTAAAAAGATGTTGTAATACAACTGTACCTGTAACAGAGTTGAAATGTGAGTAAACTTCCGGGCCATTCGAGTCACCTCAGGTAAGTAACTTGATAACAGACTAGTGTCCAGCTATAACAAACAAAACAAGTAGCAATTAACAGATAATTTCTCTTTTAAGAAATTTTAGATTACAGAACTGAAAAGACAGATGGGGAGGACCCACAGAAAAACTGTCATTTGTCATTTCCTTAAAGTTGATTGTAAGAGGAAAATGCACTTAATTCAAAGGGGCAATAAATATTTTTAATACATCTATAAAAACTCCCAATTAAGTTCCTCATTTTGGAGTCCTAAAAGTAATATTTTTAAGGATGGCTGTTCTGAATAGGCTGGATAATCAATAGCTTTGCTCCTACGTCTTTCTGTGCAGAATGACGAAAATCTGAACAACTAACTATAAATGAATGTGATATTTAAAGTAATATTTTAAAATAATATCACAGATCATCATCATTAATTTCATCAGTGAAATGTGATAAATCCTAAAGCTACATCAGGGCAAATTTCAGAAAGGCTGGAAATAGTAGTTTGTGTTTCTACAGATAACAAGGAAGCAATAAAGCTACCAGAAAGTAATTTAAAACACAGTTTTACTTTTAAAGAACATTTTAAAATTACTTTACTTGCCTGAAAATATGTTATCTCTGCTTCGCTGTCTGACAAGTCTCGTATCTCTGTAATAACCGATAGTGATTTCAAATCACTAGACAAACACAGTCCACGACAAGAACCTGCCACCTGAAGGATTCCAGTTTACAAGTCAATGAAACATTGCATTTCCGCTAAGATCTATTTACCGCTCCAACGCATTCACATACAAAGCAGGCTGCGTTCAACGACACATAAAAACAAAGCCTAGCTTTCAGCTACCGTTCAGGAACAAAAGCACTCTTTTACTGCGGATTAGTGTTGAACTTTGTTTCATTTGAAACGAGATGTTACAATTACTAGAATGTCTTTCCAACAATAACCACACAACCGAATCGAGAGAAACAACTATTCTTTTCTTAAAACATCAAGAACCCAGTTTCACTTATGTGTAAGCATACATATCTACTTGTTCATTCAATTCACCTTTAGCTTGGTGTATTATGAAGAAGAAACACGCAAAGGAACAGAACGTACCCCAGTTACTGTAGCAATCTTGAACATTCCATAAGCATAAATCTCAATAAATCCTGAGTTGCCACCAATGACAAGAGCATTAAGCCTACAGAAACAGAAGAATATGTGTTGATGAGCATACCGAAAAAAATTCTAATGAATACAAATATAATTCTTAATACCTAAATTCCAGTCCTTTACTAAAGGTCCTCTAAAGAATCACTGAACAAAAAGAAACATTGTACTACTGTCTACGATCCAAAGAATTTAAAACCAAAATTATTTGCTTGGATTTCATTGATAAGTCCTTACTCTACCATCTCCAGAAAGAGTATAAATTCCTAAATTAACTGAGAGAACAGGGAAACAATAACACAATTTAGGCACAGAAGTTCTTCTTCACTAACTTTATACTTTCTAGTAGAAAAAAGTAACAGCTTCTAGCAACAGCCCACCTACCAACACAGGCTGCAAAGCATTCTTACAAAGCTACTTTTGTATTTACCCTAACTACATACGGATTAAGTTTGACACAGTCACCCAGTGGCACTCCTCAGCAAAACCTCAAAGGCAATGAACATTTGAAATGAACACAGCAGCAAAGAACAGCCACAAGTAACGAGTGCATCAGAAAGAGAAACTCAGCTCAAAGAATAGGGTCTGGGACAGGACAGACAGGTCTGTGCTTTGCTCACTTATTAAAATCAACTCACTACACTGACTTGGGGAAAAGCTTCTCTATAACCTCTCCCCTTTTGTCTACGTTTAAAATATTAAACTTTGGACATGGAGGTTGTCTATTGCTATAATACACCCATACATCTTCAAGTACCCATATTTGCTCACATTACAGTGAGTAGTAAAGCTCTCCAATACAAAAAAAAAAAAAAAAAAAAAAAAAAAAAAAAAAAAAAAAACAACAAAAAAAAT
>WHYT01017041.1:372814-389276 GCA_009806455.1 Tetrax tetrax
AAAAAAAAAAAAAAAAAAAAAAAAAAAAGAACCTCTAAAACCACAACAATCCGCATACGGAATTTACCTTACATCACCCAGAAGCTTCATAATCTCATCTGACTTTTCCTCACTGAAAATACAAAACATATGACTAGGGTTTATGCAGCTTGCCTCAATACCAGAAAATAAAAGAAAAAAAAAAAGAGACATTTCTTACAATTTCTTACCTGAAAATTTTTGCAGTGGTACTGTAACTGAAAACAAAATCATTATTCTCAGTAACAATGAGCAGACATCTAATCCAAAGCATCTGTAGAGCATTAAAGATGAAAAACCAAAACAACAACAACCAATGGCAAACTGTATCTTCTCAAGCTTATAGTATAATGCTTACTTTTTTGGTAGCGCCGGTAATTTAGGCAAGAGGAGATTTGATTCATCCTCAGCATTGTAAAAGGAAGTGAGAACACTGAAAAAGAAATCAGACTGTCTTTACCACTCAAGCTGTAAAAATGAGGGGGAAGAGAATTTCTTTCCAACTTCAAAGTTACAGCATATACTCAATGCATGATGTATATTAAACAGTTAGAAATATTAGAGGGTAAACCCTTATGGAGCCTTTAACAATTTATCAAATGATCAAATTAATAAAAGAACTCTGATAATCTTTTTTGATTTTCACTGAAGGAGAGTATAAAGTTTGTATCTGCTGGCTCAGTAGCTTGCCACCAAATCACTCATCACCTGTAACACAGTTACTGACTGAGACTTTCTGTTTAAATTCTGAACAACCCTGGAGTACAACCTACCTGCACCTCAAAAAAGCTTCATTCTAGAGACACATTATAGTGAGAGGAAGACTAAAGTGCAATACTTAATACCACACCTTAGACATGCCAGAAGGATGATACCCCAGAAGTCTACCCCCATCAGGAGAAGAACACTAGAGGGATTTAAGATGCAGTTACTTTCTTACTATTTTAAGACTGGTATTTTCTGGAGGTGAGGGAGAAATCCTCAAGTCTGGCTTACACCATCTCCCTTTTTGAAATAAATGTTTAATGTAATTATTGTCTTGTACTGCAATGACGTGTATATAAAGAGGTTTTTGTAGGACCACAGAAACAGGGACCATGATATCCTCCAGCTCACAAGTGCTGCTGAGAATTGTCTAATGCCACAGAGCTCGTGGTCACTAGGAGCAATCTGACTTCCTGAAGCAAGTACACCCACAACAGAATTGACAGCGGGGCTGGATGTAACACCAAAGGCACATTGTGAAAGATGTAAGCACCAAACTAAAAATCTTAGAAACGTAAGTGAAGAAAGATTTAAATACAATACTTATTCTGACTAACAAAACAGATTAACAGAAGAACATTATTATAATTATAATTGGATCAGAAGAGAGGCTGTACAAGCTAAACACTAGCTTACGCAGCTCTTAAAAGGTAGGCGCTCAAGACCACATTGAATTTTTTGTGTATAACCTAAATAATACAAAACTAAGATATAAGCACTAAAAAAAAAAAGCATAGGAAAAGCATCTATTCTAACAAAAAGGAAAATTTTAGCCAAGTGGTAAAAAAAAGCCACAGCTACATAATATTATATTATTTTGTATGACTGCTTGTAACACACAAAGTATAAATCATTAGTAAGGTGGCACTACATAGCCCATAATTTACTTGTAGAGTTTTTCTGACTCACCTGCTTTCCTCAGTTACTTCCATCCAATGCATGTATGTAATAGAAAAGTCCACAGAAAAGGAGTGCAAGCTTTCAGGTTTTTCTACGTCACACAGAATAATCTGCTTGGTATCACTAAGGCCAAAAGCCAGAACTAGAGAAAGATAAGAAAAACGTATAAATAACCAATAACCAAAAAACTTTATACTAAACTAGAAAATAATGTGTCTTCAAAGCCATCTACCAGGCAGAATTTTCTCTTTTTCTATTTATAGTCCTTCCAAATCCTCTTTTCAAACCCACTCATTAAAACGAAGGTGATAAATTTAAGTCAAAGGCATGATCCTGCTATTATTTATCTACATGTTGAACCGAACACACTTCTAACACTTCTAACTAAAGCAGAGGCTTCAGCTTTTTTGCAAATTTGGGGCCAAAATTATATACAAAGACTGTTCACCAGGAAGATTTGTGTGTTTTATTACAACCAAATACAATTTAAGATTTGCTGAGCAACTTTTGCATCGCCTTTTTCTTAACTTCATTAATCCATAAAAGCAGCCAGCAAGCAAAGGGGTTTAGGCCTACTTCCTTGTAATCAATCACAGGCAACCAGCTTAGAACGAAGTTTCTTAAACTCTTCTGTCTCCATCATAAAACTGTATAGGTATTTCTTACCCACATGTCATGGAAGCAGACTGTTCCCATTCTCCAGCCTCTAACGAGTCAAAAATTTAACCAATTTCCAGTTTGGGTTTATTAAGCTACTAATTTAAACATTGTTGATAAGGAAAAGGCTTTTCTTTTTCTGCTCTGGTGTATTATTAGAGCAATTTTAGGCAGTAAAGTTCAGTCTATGCTAAACAAGCTAAGCTCTTCAGTGAATCCTAACCAGACAGCCTCTCCCTCTAGTCACACAATAAATTTTGTCATTCATGTAAAAATTTTCTGCTTAGCTAGGAGCTGGAAGTTTTGCTATACTTCAAAAAGCAGTGTTTTGGACACAAATCCACCTTGCAGATCTTTCTTGCAATTGCTTTTGACAGTGTAACTCACTCTATCACTTTGAACCAACCTACATAAAATTAAGCCAGCCTTCTCTTAAAAAATGGTTTACTCAGAAATTTCCTTCACAGATAAGAGGTATTGTCACCACAACTTTCACTGTTTTCCAGTGGGATTTTCATTGAACCCTATCACCTCATACACCTGACATTACTTTTGCCATCTGGTCTCCAAGCGAGAGCAGTCACTTCTTTTCCTGTACTTTCATTTGGAGGCAAACTCCACACTCGTTGAAAGTTTGCAAGCCGATGAAGTAAAACCTATAAAGCAAACACAATGAAGACAAAAATAAACCCCATTCTCCCATTAATACCGGTTTGTAAATCAGTTCAAGATCAGGCATTACTCATGCTTCTCCAGCAAAGAATGCTGGAAAGCACAACAGTCTGTCTTCAGGTGTGATCACATGCAGCAGTTCCAGGGAAAATATATTTGAAAACAGACTTCATTTAAACAGGAAATATCATGTCATTTAAACACAAAATTTAATGTGCCTTAAAATCCCACAGATGCAGGCGCTGAGAGTATCATCAGTGCATTTGTTTGGAGATTAGAAAGTAAAAAGGAAAGGGGCAGCAAATATCGAGAAGCTTGAGGAAAAAAAAAAACAAAACAAAACAAAACCCCTGCTATTCCCAAACGCTTGGCTAAGCCTACAAGAAATACGCCACAGCCAACCGCAGAGGCACGCCAGTGACCGCCCAGCCGACAGTTGCTCTTCCCTGCCCAGGGCCCTTCCCGCCAGCCCACAGCGGCGCCCCCGGCGCGGCCCCCCCGCCCGCGCTCACCTCCCCGGCCCTGTTGGCCAGGGCGATGAGGTCCCTTTTCGGGGACCAGGCCATGAAGACCACCTCCTGGGGCAGCTGCTTCTCCCCCACCTGCCGGAAGGCGGGCATGGCGGCGGAGCTACCGGCGGCGGCCGGCCCGCTTCCCCCTCACCGAGCACCCCCAAACCCCCAACCCCGCCGCCCGCCCGTCCCCTGCTCCCGGCTTCCGGAGGCGGCGCCTCCCGCCGCGGCGCGGATTGGGCCGCGGGGCAGCGCAGCCGCGGCGCCTCAGCGCCGGGCCCGGGAGCGGGGCGGGCGCTTCCCGCCCGGGCATGGGCCCTTCCCGGCGGGAGACGGCTCCCTCCGTCCCTCCCTCCCGGGGCTGACAGAAACGCCCGCGGCCCTGAGCGCCCCGAGCCGGCGCTGGTGCCCCTTGCCGGGCCCTTGCAGTCCAGACCGTCGGATTTCGTGTGCTAACACCCACGAATAGGCCGCACGGATGCTCAATTCCCATTTTCACAATATAACCCATCTCTGTCAGCAGTGCCAATCCAAAATATTAGAACTAATGACTTTTAAATTTAACTGGTGGAAATAGTTTGAAAATAAATTTAAACGTACTTATAAGGTCACTTTTTTCACTCACTAAGCTTCTGAAGTACTACTTTTGTTTTGTTCTTAGGCTTTTTTTCCATTTGAAGAGGAAATTCAATTCCAGAGGACTGAAACTAACACAGCCTGGATTCCTAAGAATTTGTGGCTTCCCATCACCTACACTCACTTCCCTCAATACCTAGCACAAAAACACCGTGTCCACCAATACCTCACCTCTCAGCAGTACTCTGCCCTTCACCTCAGACTCCCATTAAATCGGACAGAAAGCTAGTCCTAAAGACAAAAAATGGTCATATTATAGAAAGACACAGCAAGCGTGTGCTTTACTTAGCTCTTTTTTGTGGCAGTAATGACGTATAATAAAAGAATTGTCACTTTTAATTCAATCAGGTTTTATTTTTGACGTTAATATTAACATTTTTAGAAAATTGAATCAAAGGCTGGCCATAAAAACATATTAATAACTATGTATCAGCAAGCAAAGTCACGTCTTTTTTTTCTTATTCTTTACTTTCTTCCTGGAGACTATGGCACGCTTCATAGCTGATCTTTTACGGATCCCCATCTTTATCCTCTTTGGAGTTTTCTGCCTTTGCTTTCTGTCAGCTCTGTAAAGCAAAAAGGGAACATGCAGATTAGAATAAAATGGAGAACATACTTCTACATTTGCTGGTATCTTAAATAATCTGTCCATGTAAGTATATGAACTCAGAAGTACTGCCACAAAAAGTACAAGAAACATTTCATCTTATAGTGCTGATATTTAATCTTCCTAAACCGTTTGTCCACTTTATTGCCATTAATTATTTTTCATTTATGTATTCATTCAGCATTCACATTTAAACGGATGTAGTAGAAAACTTAAGAAAGGCCACTTGTCAAGTACAAAAACACACAGAGACTTTCACGCTCGATAAATAATGCATGGATATATAATAGAGAGGGTTAAAAGAAAGGACCTAAGTTTAACAACATTACGAAAACTCCTGCAAATAATACAGGACCTAAACGTAACTAGCCAGTGGACCATTTCCCCTGCTACAGGCATTCAAGTCAAGAACGACTAAGCAACCCATGCACTCTGCAGAGGAACTTACAAAAGTCCCAAACTGGAAAGACTGAGCCAACTGCTGGATCATTTCTCAGCAAACCCCCTTTCCTCTTTTCAGTTAGTTCCATCTGAAGACCATCATACACGTTTGGTATTTTTTTTTTTTGGACTTTTTGCTACATACAGGTATGTGCTTGCCTATGTTACAGAAGCACAATCATGCCAGAATAAAAGTTCTTAATGTGACTGTCATTAATACAGATCTTGTATGGTGGAGATTTGAACCATACTACAGAGAGCACTTGAAATACCAGAAGGAAAAAATAAAGGGGTGCCACACAAAAGAGACAGGAAGCAATAAGATAGTGTAGTAACTCTTTTCTTTGCCCTTTCATGAGGAATCTGAAGGGGATAAAAGTGACCTGACTGTTTTTTATCATATCCTCCTCCAGTCCCTAGGAATAAAGCAAGTGGATGACAGTGAAAGCTTACGACATCACCGAAAGCCCCAAATCGTTTATTTCTAAACCACATCCATGAAATAAGATCTAATCTCATCTGAATGCTATCTTTTATTATACTAATGCAGTATCACACTCACTGGCACGCTGTTCCGGTGCGGGAGAGACTGGGACAGGTACTGCGTTTGTGACCTGCCTTGCCACAGACAAAACAGCCAGCATCAGTCTTCTCACAAGTGTGGTTTTGAAGAGCACAGCAGTTGCAATTGTTACAGTGAAACCAAGCTGCAAAATAAGGTACATGATTTATGATATTCAAAAGGTTTAAAATTATCGTTTTGAAACTAAGCTTTAAATATGGGCTATGCTAACAGGTTTTTAATTTTGTTTTAGTTTTACAGAGACGGTGTAGTCAGTTTCTGGTCCCTTATCATATTTGATAAGGCAGCCAGGTACTTCTTCATCAGACACAATGTGTAACTATTTAATTATAACTGAATTATAAATGAAAAAGTTTACAAAATGAGGAATCAATTACATGACAAATCAAAACATTTATGTTTTCCCATAACAAACATAAATGGGATTTAGTACACCTCGACAAGAATTTATCAAATTTCCACACAGTGCAAATATACCTAAGTTATCGAATGGCAACTCGTGTGAAATTAAGATTTTTTTTCTTTACTCTATGTCTTCTGAATGATTACATTTTATTTCTTTTATAGAGTATTTTCTCTTCTGCTTTGTCACCTCAGTTTCTTTAGATGATAGCTCAAACAGTAAGTGTACTTTTATTTAGAGAAATATTTTTCTGTACTTACAGGGCTTTACACATTTTTTGCAAAGAACACAATGTTTCCATCGTCTGCCATCCTACAAAAGAAGAAAAAATGCATTGTTTCTTTGTTTATTTTTTTTAAAAACCACTGATTCTATCTTAATATTGAACTAATGATGTATGGTCCCCCTTACTTACCAAAACAGGTCCTCTGTAGGAAGGACTGTAACTTAAAAACAAGAGTCCTGAGAATCTGTGACAACCGCAGCAAAATGGCTGCATTTTAAAGCTGGCAAGTTCTACAACTTTTGAAATGTAAGAAGAAATGTGTCAACAGACCACCGATGAATATGGTATAGAGTAAGTGGGAAGTAGCAAACTTTTCCTGTCCTCTTTCCAACACAAAGGAAATGGAGAAACAGAAATTAATTCCCAGTGGGCTACAAATTATGTCCTGTGAAGTTAAAAATACGTCTACAAAACTGAACTGTCTGGTGTTTCCTGAGGAAATTAGCATCAGAATAGGTTTTCACCAGAGCAAATATTATGGAAGTTATTATTTGACTACTGCTAAAACTTCTATTCAGAAAGAAGTCAAAACACTTACTTTTGACGTACATGAATTGCAGATCTCGCAGTGCTGGTTACCAGAACTAACATAACGCTGACATATAGCACAAAACCTGGGGGGGAAAAAATGTATTGGTCCACTATTTGCTCAAGAAGCAATATAAATGAATTTTATACAAGCTCAGCAATAAATACAAGGATTGCAAGATCACTTTGCTGTATTAAAAATTATGGTTTTGATGCATAAAATCACCACTCAGGCCCAGAGCCTCATAATTATTCGGACACAGTACATCCAAATAGTAAAATTCAGGTGCCTGAATTCAAACCAGAAACGCTATCAGCAGTAAATGAAACCAAATCGATTCCTTCGTCTTTGATTCTTCTCTTAGCATTCATTTTCTTAACTACTGTCTCAACCAAGCTGATTATCAGGGATAGCTGTATCTTGGAGGCATGGAAAACACTTAAGATGGACTACCTGAGGAGTCTCATCATTCCACACTGGAAAATGTAAACCTCTTTTTAGGTTCTCAGCTCTCCTACACATTGTTTATAGAACATATGACCTTAGAACGAGACAGAGAAATGTGCTCTTGAGCCTGGCACCCAAAAGTTAGGCATGACAACACTGAACAGCACCTTCCCAAAGTGCTTTAGAGGCTTTATGCCCTAATTAAGAACAATCACGCTCTTTCAGCCACTTCAGTGTTAACATATCTTACCTATAGCCCTCTTCTACAGGAAGTACAATCATACTTGGGGTGACGTTTGTGAAGATACGAACAGGAGACTGTCTACGACCTGTCTTGCCATGCTTATAAAGTGCATGATTATCATAGTCTACCTAGAAAAATAAAACCATAGAAAAAGAGTCTTAAACCGAATGCTAAGCACAGGCAGAACTATTTACATATTTATTATCTTTACAGGTGCCTTATGAAATTCTCATTTTTATATAAAAGACTCTAACTCCAAATTAGATTACAAATTCTACACTAAGTATTTTGTCTCATTTATTTTTAAATTTGTGCAACAATAATATGAGCCCAGACTCAGGAAACTAAGTTCCAAACACTACAAGAATCTGTTTTACTTATCCCTTTTTGCTTTTTTGCATGGCATATCCGAGATAACATTGCAGGTTTTTGTTCTACAAAAGAGCAACCCATTAAAAAAAACAGGACTACACGGTTGGGTCTGTCTGGCCCTACAAGAGTTGGCGTGCATCTTAATCTATCTCAGAGTAATTACATAGTTGCAAATACAATCAGCACTGCTTTTTCCAGCACTGCCTTCAGAGACTTGTCACAAAAATTCTCATCTCTGAACACCAGCAGCAATGCAGAGTCTAGCCTAGCATGAGTTTCCAATTTTCTTCCATAAATTTCCATTTTATGAGGTACAAATATCTTGTCTGGGACACCCATGTCAAACATTATGCAGAGTTGTTACATGAGAAAACAAAACTTTATCATGACTGGTCTCTCAAAAGTCACTGATGTACACATAATTAAACAACTTAGAGTATGGATACACTACTGGAGAAGCTGATGTCAGGTGACTGTTTTATCACTGACAACTTTATTTATTACGTAATTTCAAACTTTCCATTGCTATAATTACAATCTTGTCCTAGCAGTTTTGGAGTTGAAAGAGCTTAATTTTTTTTATTTTTTTTTTTTACCAGGGCAGGGCATTACCCACCAAGCTACTGACATTTCAACATCTGGGAAAAACGTTACCTCTCACCTCTGCAATATGCACCTGTCGAAATTAGTGCAAATTTTGTGACACTGAAAACCTGGCTGAAGAAATAAGTTAATGGACAGACGAGTTAAAGGTATGTAATAAACTGCAGGAGTGTGACAAACTTAACAAAGGTATGACTAACACAAATACAGAATCTGGGTTCACGTGAGGAGCACCATAGGGTTTGTGGTGCCTCCAATGCAGTCAAAATTAAAGTTCAGGAAGGCGGCCCATCTACAGACAAGTGTTACCATTACATCTGCTTTCGTTCAAATTCCAGTTCACACTGCACACAACTGCAGGGCAGCATTCACTGGGTTCAGTTATACCTGGTAATCCATCATACTGAAGCTTGGGAAAAATTCCAGAATACGAGACTCAAAGAAGTATGGAAATATCCAGAACATGGGCATCTCTTGGTTGTCATGACCTAGTCATGGAAAGACTTAGATGTACATTAAACAAGCTACAGGAAGCATGAAAAGTTTACAGTAAATACATAAACATGTATATGCATGCCAAGCATAAGACCTCGTTTCTTTAGGTGACAGAAAGTTTTGGTACGTTTCACATATGCGGAACTGTAAACTCCACTTAACTAACAACTCTTAGCACCTGCCTTGGTAAGAAATTATACTGGTTTGATAGCTTATTGTTCTCTACCTTTAAAGTCCACTTTAATTGCAAATTAGATTTTTAAAGAATTTGAAAAAAAATTTTAAGAGAGACTTAGAGAATTCAGTATTATTAAACTAAAAGTATCAGGAGAGTATATTAGACACATGGTAGTTCATCTTTAGAAATTACAACATGAGTGTGCTCACATTCACCTAGGTAGCAAGAATCACAGACTTAAACAAGTGTTTTTTCTTACAGTGATGTTACAGCTCAACCCACCTATCTAGTTGTAACACATACCTTCTTTTTCTGTCTCCTTCCACATTGCCATCAGTTTTTTAAAACTGGAAGCCAGTGCTTCCACTAAACCTCCAAATGGAGGATCAGTTACCATAATGACTCTTTCATCATTGTCTTGATACAAGAATTTCCTACAAGTTTCACATGCAGCCTGTAAGAAGCAGAGGTTAATTTTGAGAAATACAGAATCAAGAACAGTAAAAATACTGTATTTTGCAATAAAATTCCTATTTTAGAAGTTTCAACTTTGAATACGGAAGTTATTTCCTCTTGTGGAGATGAATTACCTCTTGTGTAGCATTAAAAAAAAAAACCAAAACAAAACCAACTAGCAGCACTGAAAACAAGTACACTGTTCAGTTTGTGATAACGTATCAAGGGTAGATGCAGTTCAAGCTTCCTAAGATATTCTCTCCTTCCTAAGGGTACTAAATTTAACTTGGAAAAAATACGATGTTATTCAGAGCAAAAAAAAAAAAAAAGCAAAGTTCAGGCTCAGAATACATTTACTCATGCCCTTTAACTTTAGTTTTATTCTGTAAAGCATTATGAAAGTATTGGAAAAATGTTCAGTGCAGTGAAAACTGATTCAATCCATACTGGGTACAACAATATATAGTGTTCAAATTTTAGCAATCCAACCTGGACTCTATTATTAAAGGAAATGTAAAAAGTTATGTATTCACTGGCATCTTGCAGCATTCTCTCATCTATTACTTAGATTCTATTGCATCCCTAAAACAGATTTTCAACACTAATATGCATTCAAAAGTGCTGCAGTTCAGTCCTTGACTATACTGCAATACAGTGCCATTTCCAGGTGTCACCTTTTCACACCTTGAAAAGAACATTACAGTGTTTGTAATGCACAGAGTTTTTTGTTTTAATTGAAAAATACAAAACTGGAATACAGTAACGGATAAAAAAATTCAAAGGTAAGGCTTTCAGACCAACCTCTCATTTCATTCTAGATGATTCTTTTTATCTGCAAGATTTCATTCAAAACTAGGTTTTAGAAAGGAAAAAATCTGAACATTGTTTACATAGGGTGAAAGATATTACAATGAACATGTTTATGCAAATCAGCGGTGGCTTACTAATGATGGTAGGGGAAGAGTGAGTATACTATTGGGATAGATGTTTGAAATTAATGTTTGGAATTTATTTACACTGTGATTCTCTGTACAAAGCTACAATAAATGTCCTACTGCAGCTGCAGGTTTCCTAATGAACTCAAAATTAAGCACTTAATTTGACATTTAAAAAGCAGCAAGCAATTCAGCATTTTTTTAACCATGACACTAATTCAATCTCATTTTATAACAACACGATCAACCTTTTGACCTTGCTTGTCTACAACAAGGCAGGAAAACCTCCTCTTCCCTCCCACCTCCAGTACCAGTGAACAAGTCCTGTGGCTGGGAATAAACCAATTCAGTTGTAGCCACACAAGAACAGGGGCTAATGAATACTTACATAAGGCAACATCTCACACCAAAGTGTCATTTTAATCAAAGTAGCAGTTAACGTGTGTAAGTAACATTAGTTAGCATAAATTTAATATGTAAGTTTATAATTGAATCAAGTGAGAGAGAATTATTGAAGAGGCACTGTTACGCTTTGATTTCCAGTGTTGCTGACCATTTTTATCTCATTACAGTTGTTTTCTACTGGACTAGCCATTACTTTCTTAAAAAAATTCTGCATCAACAACATGTACTTCTTTACAAAGCAGTCAAGAAACACTTGGCCTTACCTCTCCACCAAAAAAATAATGATTAAACATGTTGTAGTGGCAGAATTCATCCTCTGTGTAAAACTGTGAATACCTGTAAAATAAGTTTTAATAGTAGTAGAAAAATATGAACAACTACTTGCCGGCCTCAAGGGGCATTTACAGTGAAAACAAGGCCTTAACAACATCTCTGGGTTCCGATTACTGACAACACATACCAATATGGGGAGTTATTAAGTATAATCACTTTTCTTGTAAACCCAATGTCATTTGTGTATGTGTGCAGGAACAGAGATGCAGAGAGAGGAAAGGGAAAACAACCACCAATTTATCCTTTGAAGCAGTAAGAACTGTACATACTCTACAGATAGATAAATGTTTGTCAAAACCTACCTGAAATCAATATCTAGCAGAAGGCTTCTAACCTTGAAATCTTCCTCTTGTGATGCTTTTGACTGGATCATTTCATGAAGCCTGAAGTATAATTGGAGCAAAGAAATTTAACACATAACCACTGGCTTCAGAAATTATCTTGCAAGACAAGAATGCCTGGTACTTTACTAAACCTAAAACCAAACAGATAGAGAAAATGGAATAACCTGAATTTGGATGAGTCCATTTGGCTAATATTCAAAGTCAGAAAAATACGTTAGTCTTAAGAGATGAAAAGTCAATGGACCCTACTGGATCACCACGAACAAAAAAAACCACCAAACATAAGCAAAGAAACTCACTTCTGTAAGACACAAAGCAAGACATTTAAAGTCTATGTGTGTGTGTGTGTTATTTGCAGTGCAGCTACAGTTTCCTCCTGTATCTTATGAGCTCAAAGCAAGACTCCACTAGATGCTTGGATAATCCCAACCAACTAAAGCATAGTGAACCTCTTATTAAGGGATAATCCTTGATTATTTGAATATTAGCAAGCTGCACAGTTTTGAAACAGAAATATTATTTGAAAGTGTAACAATTCACATTGATGTACCTGGGTGTTCCAACAGAGAGCACTCGCCTGAATCCTAAATCAATAATAAGATCCAGCAGGAACTGGCAACTTCTGTCTGCAAATAAATACTGTGCATTTGTTTTTTTATTCTCCAATGGATAGAGAAGTTGACTCGGACTTTTTAACTGGGCAGTGGAGATACCACATAGGAACTGGTGATCTGAGTGTTCTTCCCATTCAGCTGGCAATAGCAGTTGCTGGCACTCCTGGCAAAACCTCCTCTTTGATAAAGGCAACAGAACAAAATTCTTGTACCTTTAAATACAAAAGACAACAGGGAACAAACTTTGAAAAAGCCTCTATAAAGGACATGAAGGTGAACTATCAAGGGGGCTTCATATTTTGTAAGAGTTCAATTTAAACAGGGAATATAGTTTAAGCTCCTCTTGCACACTCCGCTATCTACCTGTGAATGAAGTCATATTTATGAAAAAAAAAATATTCAAAGGACACTGTGAAAAAGCTTCCCGTGAAAAAAAAAAAGCATATAATATGCTGGCCAAATGCATTTAGAGTCTCCATAAAATAACGGATGACAGAGTGAAGACTCCATATCAACTACTAGCAAGCAGTCCTGTAAGTTCATATACAAAACTCAGACATACTTGTTACTCTATTACCTTTGTTTTTTTTCACAGCGTAAAGCCTGTTACTTTTGCACACTAAAGTCAGGAACATTTTTTTTAACTGAAACTCCCACTAACCTGTTGTTAGCACACTATAAGCACTAATGTAAGAAGAACTATACATACACACACACACACACACACAAAGATACAGTTCCTGGGTTGAAAATACCATGCTCTAATGAGATGTTTCACGCTATTTCCCCTTTGCAGTCAACCAGTTATTTTTCCAAATCCCTCTGGTATGTTTTCATATTTTAAAGAACCTTGAAATATTCTCTCTACATTCAGAGTACCTAAACTTGCATTACTTGATTCTTACTGAAGAAAATATACATAACAATACCTTTCCACATTCTGTCTGTGTGTAAAAGAAGGCTGATGATTTCTATTATATTCTTCACGTGCTGCAAGCCTAGTTTCTGACACCTGTAAAATTTATGTATATAAAAAGTTACAAACCAACAGATATCTCTGTATTGTACATTAAATCTCAATATTAAACAAAAAGGGTGTAACAAAGGTGTCATGCTTTAGTTACTCTGCACAGAACAATTATCATATTATTTGGATTGTTGTGTGACTGCAGCACAGAGGCATGCTGCATAACAACACGAATCTCTCATTGTGAATTTAAACTGTGTAAAAACAAATAGAAGCATTTCATTCTTCTACCATTTATAATACTCAGGAAAAAACTCAGAACATGATGAAGACAGAAAGAGGTATATTTTCCATTAATGCATGCCAGCAGTTGCACTCCCTCTGAAAAACTATGATCTGATCCTGCACAACTGACGACAGCAGAACTGCTGACTAAGTCTTTTGTGTGTGATTATTTCAAAAGCATGATAGCTCTTCTCTGAGTCTTATATTTTCATCCCACAAAACATACTTAATGGTTTACAGTTAACAGAGTTTCAAGACATTTGAACAAAACATGGAACTGATTTGTTTAAAGGTGGAGGCAGTAGAATTCAATAGAACAAAAGATGCCATTATATGTGACATTCAAAGTGAAATTTCACTAGGAATACTATTTAAATCTACATAGCCAGGTGATTAACCATCTAATTTTCTCTTTATACAACTTTTCAGTAGCAACCAGCACAGCAATGAAATGCTTACAAACTCAATTAAATTACAGCCTGCCAACCTGCGGAGGACAATGACCACAACACAAGATACTCACTTATGAAACAGAAAAAGTAACATAAAACAGAGCAGACAAAAACTGCAGTAAGCTCTCCGCGAATATGTATCAATACCAATTCGACTACCCTACAATTATACAACCAAAGTTCTTCAGATTAAGAGATATTGCTGCTGATATTCTAAGACTACTGAGCATCACGCTGATCCTCATCATCTCACTATTTTGTACATCCATTGTTTGCCTCCATCCACCACATTTTCTTTTTCTTAATCACAAAAGACGAGGACATTTTGGGATCAGAATATCATACTGTGTTCAACATTGCACAGAACTGGCAAACTTCATCATTTGAATAGTGTTTTGGCAAGACAGTTACAAATAACAGTTTTGCTCAAAATGTACACAGCCTTCCCTGAAGGTTATACTTGATGCATTTTCTCCTGTCAGAAATAACTGCTCCACTAAATACAAACTATTAGGCAAAGTTTATGATACAGTAATTACCACAGATTGCCAGAACAAAATATACTCTTTTAAATAGAGGAAAAAGTTCCCAATATTTACGATAGTGTTAAGCAGTGCTCTCTTACCTTCTCATCTTCCCACTGGAAAAAGTTACAATCTTTTCTATCCCTACAAGCTGAACAAGCATAAAATCTTCTTCCCGCCTCTTTCCCTTGGCTGGTCTTCACAAACAGAAGAGCGGGACCTAAAGAACAAACGTAATTATACGGTGACACACGGGACACCACCAGATCTGTATTCATGCCTTCACTGCAAACGTCAGGCTTACAGAATAAGGTGTTAACAAAGGACGCTGTAAAACACAACCAGTCCCTCGCAAGGAGCCGAGAAAGCAGCTGGAGACGGGCAACAGGGAGGTGTCAAACCCCCCGCCCCCTGGGAACTGCGGCCGCCTCAGTCAGGCCCCTCGGAGCCCGCGGCCGGCCCCGCTCCTCCATCCCACCCGAGTGGCCTCCCCACCGCCCTGCTCACCGTGCGGACAGCAGGGAGCGCCAGGTGCCGTCCCAAGCAGGGCCAGCCCGCCCGTTCCCGGCCGCTCCGGACCCCACAAACCCTCCCGCTCTCCCGGCCCGCCCGCCGCCATGTCACCGCCGCCTTCCCAGCGGCCCTCGCCCCCCGCCGGCGGGGAAAGGGAGGAGCGGGGCAGCCGGCACTGCGGCGCCCCCCAGCGGTGCGGCGGCCCCCCCGCCACGGGAGAGCACGTCGGCGCGGTCAGAAGCACAGGGACACGAGAACAAACCCGACACCCCGCCTTGTAGACCATGACGTTTATTTTCTTCAGTAGGCACATCTGCTACATAAACACCATCCTCGAGTTTTTAATAAACGGTTTGCATAAAAACAATCATGGAGAGTTTATGAAGGTGGCCATTTCAATCCTATTTTGAACTCCACCCTACAGTGAGCTTTACAGTTAAGGCTTAAACGTTTCAGTTAATCATGTGAATGGCTGACATGCTACATTAATATTTACATCCACACAAAATTATATAAAATACAAGCAATTTATTATTTTTCAGTTCAACAGTATTGCTTAGAATTACAAAATACAGCAATGTCTGAAATACTGAAGGTTCCATAAAAGCAGCAATTTTTTCCCCATTCCCAGTCTTAACTGTCCAGAAAATTACTAAATAAAAATATCTATCATGTTACATAAGCCACAGATCTAGGAACATGACCATCAAGTCTTAAACCACATAATTTAAACATAAATGCAAATGGCAACTGGCAAATGAGCATGACATAGCAAAGGGCATCAAAATAAGTCTCTGTGCTTTAAGTATTTCAGTCTTTTTCTGGTCAAAAAAAATAACGGTGTGTTTAGATAGAAATTTAGAAGGCAGACTGGCTTTGTGATGAACACATCAGTGCTTCTGTCGTTAAAAGTGCAGAACCACTTTGGTGACTACTGATGAACACATTTATACCCATATGGCAAACAAAGCTGTATCAACATGGTGCAATTCTTTCACTGTGATGGATCTATGAAGAAATATCACAATTTTCCATACATGTGCTTAAAGACACAAGTTCTAAAAGCTACAGGTGAAATGTCAACCTCCGAAACGTACACTCAGTTTATTTTGTCACAGTAAACTGTGTGCACTTAGCCAGGTTGAATTTTGCTGTATTTCAACTATTTAACTATTTTTGGTCCCCATGTGCAAAAAAACCTACTTGGAGCATTTTTTCCCTACTCTGTTTCTTTCACTTGTTTGTCAAGGACAGATTTTTTTTTCTTTTTTTTTTTTTTTTTTTTT
>WHYT01017041.1:389296-408442 GCA_009806455.1 Tetrax tetrax
TAAAATATCAGGAAGAAATTCCAACAAAAAGCATTTTCAAAATCAAAGATAACATTCTGCACTTTTTTTTTTTAAAGACCATATAAAATGAAATTGATAGTGTATATGCTCTCACATTTATATTAAACAAGAAAATTCCTGTTCTATTCAAAAGTAGTTTCTCAGCATATGCGAACTGTTTTTCTTCCCTTATTCAGAATACATTAATTTAGCCTATAAAAATACAATATGGACAAGTTCTTCTCATTCCCTGACATAAGAATTCACAATTTTGACACAAAAATTGTAAACTTTTATTACATTCAAAATACATTTCTTAAGTCTTTAGAATTTAAGTTCTGAGGTGTTGGCAGTCAGAGCTCTCAGCATACAGAAGTACGTTATTGCAGAGCCCTTAACACAGAAGTAGCTTTCTAAAGTCAAAAGAAACTTACTCTTCCCACTTATTTTCATTGCTACCAGGAGGAAAAGAAAGGCTTCCTGCTATGGAAGGTCTGTGTGAATGCATTACTCAGCTGAACAATCCGGCCCTGACTTCCAGTGGTACTTCGCTCCACAATCACACGTGGCATCTGAACCAGCTGAATGGGACTTTTTTCATCCTTTAATGCCTGGGTAAGGTTTAGTATCTAAAAGAGTAAAAGGAGGTAAGGTGAGGGCACACAAATAAAATTGTGGCTAGCAGGCTCACAAATTTAGATGCCACTCTTAAATCAATTTTGTAGAGGATTGTGCCATCAAGTTATTTTTAAAAGATAGTCTATAGCAAGTAGAAATATTTTATTTCTTTGGTAACATTATGACATCTTACTGGTATCTGACTACACATCTATTAGTTTCTTGAATATTCCATGCAGTTCCCTCCAAGTTTTTTGAAAACATTAGATAAAAAACCTAAGAGCATTTTAAGTTTAGCACATCTCTTAAGAGCATTGCATCTTTAATAGAAAACCTACAAGAAAGCAATCAACATGTATTTAACATAGGATCTACCTGGAGTTTAGCTACAAATTATTTTTCTATGAGAAGACATGAAGCCATATTATTAAGCTACACCAAACTCAGTGCTAAGATCCAAATTCAGCCTTCAGCTCCCAGGAGACTTATCTTCCTTCCAAAACTTCAGTGCTCATGAACAACTCTGGTAATTTACTCCATGTTCAATGTCATCCTGCTGAAAACTGAGGCAAGTATTCAATTTAGCTCTAGTGACACACTTGCACTATACTTAACACCAAGCCTTTTTCTCCCCCCTGCACAATGCCCCTTTCTTCCTTGTGTGACTTACTGACCTGCTCATTCTGCACTTTCATGGCTGAAGAACCCTGACAGATCAAGTCCTTTGCACGGTTTACTGCAATTTGGCTCTTCCAGCAACTCCACCTGACATTTACATTTTCTAAGTTCTAAGCCAATCCTTTGTAGATCTGTGTAGATCTTTGTAGATCTGGTTGCTTAGTCTCTATGTTCTTGACAGAACTGTTTATCTTGGTTTGACACCCTTCCCAATATTTTTTTCCACTGCCTCACAAAAAAATGCTTCTAACGACTTTTGGTATCTTAGATTTAAAGATCTGGCCACTTATGTGCAAGATATATTTCTCTTCAGCCTCCTTATCAACCAGATTCTTCATTTTTTAATTCTTAAGTTTTCATTTGTAAGGATGTACTTACAGATGTTTTGGATATCCTATAAATTAATCTTAACTGAATGAATCCATTATGAAGTGATCTAAATATCCAACTCTTCTACAACGCCCTTGTAACATACTTTGGCTTTACACTAAAAGCAAGTCTAAAAGCAGTGCTAAAAGGCATCATTTCCTGATGTATTTCCGATCACATCAAAGAATAATTCATTATTTGCATTTCTTTGCTAAATCCATGCCTGAAAACCCGACATCTCCCACAGCGAAACACATTCTTGTCTAGCTACAGAGAGATTTGAAAGAAAACCAAAACACCAAAGAAATCTCTGCTAAAATCCACCCCAGGGAAACGGTGTAAATAAAGGGTCCAGGTGCAGACTTTATGGTGAGAGACTCATTTAGACAACCTTAGCTAGATATTTCCCCATTATATAGGTAAGGGTCTTTTTTTCCTTAAGCTTTTTCTTAAAAAACAGATTCCCTGTAGTCAATTGTCTCATCACAAAAAAAGCTACTTAAGACAGTTTAAAACAGATGAATACTTCAGAAGTGACCTTCCAGTGACTGCACAAACTTCTCAGGAAAAGTAATTTCAGAAATAACTCCTATAATCTAGTTTATTAAGTAAGGTTTGCTGGCTGTTATCCACCACACACAACTGATGTTAACTGGGATTATGTTTGACTAAGCAGAGCTGCAGTCTTGTGCAAGGTATTTCTTAATCCAGGAAACTCTACAGAGAAAAGGTCAGCTTAAGCCACTGTAGGAATTGTGTCTGGCTTTAAACTATCCACATTGAATTTAAGAACACAGACAAGCCAGTTTCAAAAAATTCAGGGCAAACAGGACTATTAATTTATCTAGTCCAATTCCCTTACATTTTCACAAATCGCTGTTTTATGTCTACAATGACCTAAATAATTTGTTCTTAGCTAAAGCTTCTTTTCTAGCATTATCACATCAGTCTTAAATTTTAAAATGTCAAACCAACAAAGAAACTCTTCTCTTATTTCAGTGTTAAAAAAAAAAAAAAGCCACTTAGCTATTATCAAATTTCTAATCTGAAAATGGCTGGATTACTTTGCTAATCATTGTCTCCAAGTATGGTTCTGTCATTTGCTAGAATGAAGAAATTTTATTACCTCATATTGCTTTCTTGTGAGATGTATTTCAATAATGAAGTTAACCCTCCAAAATAAAGTCGTATTGATTTTAATAACATAACAAAAATACCCACCAAATTTTCCATCCAAGTTTATGACTCTTCTCCAGTGTTTAATTTTTAAAATACCTTCTAAGAATATATATGTATTAAGTCCTCTCCTATTCCCCCAAAAACCAATAAAACTCAATTATTTAAAAAAATCTTCTTCTATGAAAATAAAATAAAAAAAAAAATCAGTATACACTTTCTGCTGTCTTATCCATACACAAATAAGAACAAACTCTAGAAAGAAATTCAGACCTCTCAGATGAAAATACCTTCAAGTATCTTTCAATTCAAGTCAGTTTCTGTAGCTCTAAAAAACAGCTGAGAAGTGATGACAAATTAAAATACATAAACAAAAATGTAAAAAAGCAATCTTACCTGCCCCCTCATAACAGACATTTGGTTTTCAAAAGTAGCCTTGTCAAATCCTTTATCAGTCTATATTAAAGAAAATGAACAGTTATTATAGCAAATGACCTGTTTGTTTTTAGCTATACATTTAGCACACAAAGTTATGCATTTAAGAATACGTATAGTCATATTTACCTATATTATAATAATTTTTGGAAGCTTCAAATACTAACAGTATGACCCATAAAAAGATCTCTTTATGGCAGCAAGTTAACATATGTGAAAATGAAGGATGTTCCACATCACAAAAGTAAAACAAACCAGTAGATACCACTTCAGGGCATTGGTAGGTAGACTTAATACCATCCCATAATATTACATCACTTTCTCTCATAAAAGAGTACTTCCTTCTTCAGATTTATTAAATACTTCAACTTCTGCTGGGTTTAATAGACAACCCAGAGTCACTTTGAATACAACTGAGTCAAAGATGCAAATATTGCGAATGCGTTCCAGGATCTAGTTTTGACGTTATAGCTGCAGTTTCATTAAAAGTCTAAAATCAACATTTCTTTCCATCCTGATCATTTGGACTATTTCACTTGAACATCTGATACAATTGTTTATGGAACGTTTCAGAGAAGGACACTTCTTTACATGTCAATATTGTAATACTGTTTCAGCACCTCTAAAATAAGTCTGACTTACTTTAAACATAGCCAAGATTTCAGCATCAACTGCACAGAATATATGTGTGTAAAATTAAGTATATGAAAGGTCTACAGGTACTTTAAGTTACATTAAATACATTATTTCCTCAGGTTGCTACAGTTTATCTTGAATCCATACACACCACACAGGTATGTTAAATGGAATTTTTACACAGATTTCTGCTATAAAATTTAACTAGCTTTAATTGATTATGTGAAACTTAGATACATGAAAAGTAATTATGTTCTCATATGAGCTGATTACTATCAATTAGCCACATTAGCGAAACAGTTTCCTCTTAATTATATAAACCCTTTCTATCATGCCACTGTTAAAGCTAAAATAGCACAGTATCAGGTCATGCATAAACTCATTTCATAAAAAGAAAAAACATCTAACTGTCCCATTACAGGTGTTAGCTATTTCAGTAACGTTCAATTCAAAGCAGCACCCAATTCACCTTAAATAGCTCATAAAGATCCTCACAAAGATCCTGTACGAAGTTCATATCAGAAATGCGAGGAAGAACTAAGTCTCTGGTCTCCTGAGAGAAAGGAACTTTTGCTTGAGAAAGCCAAGCCCAGTGAAAGGGATCTAATGCAGAAAAACAGTACACCTTATGATTAACAACGGGCAAAAATTAAATTCTCAGGTGCTTACCACTAACACAGTACTCTACTGCCTACCGGAAGTTCTCAGGAACACATCATTTTCACAACATTGTTACCCCAGATACCTCTTTTGGCTACAGGTACAAAAGCAGCTTTACAACTACTTAGCCTTTTTCCAAACAGTGAAAATATATTTTAAGTAATAAATATTTAGTTAAAGCAGTAAGTAAACAAGGTATATAAATTAAATACTGTAAACAGCAGGAGAGGCTGCCTAGCTTAGCAGTGCAGTTTTCCTTGGAGTAAAATAATGGCTGCAAATCAAATAGAAATCTTTCAGATATTTGACTCATACTTAAGAATCAATTTAGAAGTAGCTACTACATTTTAATTAAAAGTTTAGTTTATTAAAATGCCTTCTAAGCATGCCGAGAAAAATATTCTTAGCTTCTCACATAATTGCTATTAAACAGCTGTTTTGGGAGATATTTTAAAAGTAATTAACATTACCAGATGTTAAACAAGACACCAAACAGTATCGGCTGCAGGAACTGAGGACTGACACCAGCAGGCCATCCACTGAACTTCCCGACACAGCTCGCAGTCCTTGGAGACTGACCGTCCAGCCAGTTTTCCACCCACCTCACAGTCCGTTTGTCCAGTTCATCTCTCACTTTGACTACAAGAATACTATGAGAGACCATGCAGAAGGCCTCGTAAAAGTCAGCGAAAATCAGTATTCACTGACCTTACCTCATGCACTGAACCAGTCATCATTAAAAGTTGTCTAGTCAGTCAAGTACAGCTTGTCCTTGGTAAATCCATGCTGACTTCCTCATCACCTTCTTGTTCTTCATGTGCTGGAATATGGCTTCCAGGAGGATTCATTCCACAGCCTTCATAGAGACTGAGGTTAGGCTACTCCATCATTCCTTGTACCCTGCACCTTGCCCTTCTTGAAGATGGATGTGATACTTATCACCTTCTAGTCATCAGCCACCTCCCACCTTACTACAGTCTTTCAAGACTGATGAGAGAACAGCCTTACAACACCAGCTCCTATCATGTTTCAAATGCATCCCACCTATTCCTATGAACTTCTGTAATGTCCATTTTGCTTGAGTGCTCCCTTACTTCTGCTCTGGGTAATGATTCCTTCTCAGAGGCTCTGCTTATGAGCTCCAAGAACTAAAAAACAGAGTAAATCTTACAAGTGAGATCTGAGGCAAAGTCAGCATTGAATAACTTGTTCTTTCTTATGCCTTTTGACTTTAGATCCTTTTTGCCCTTTATGTCCTCTACTACCTTTACTCTAGCTCAACTTTGACTTTCCAGACTCCATTCTCGCAGTTTTTTGGACGAAGTGTCTATTTTTCCAGGAGATTCTCCACATTTTATTTTTTTTTAAACTTGATTTTTGTGTCCCAGTTCAGTCAGGAGTTCCCTGTTCATCCATGTTGGACCAACTTCCTGCCTTTTGGATGGACTGTCCTCCATCTTTGAGGAGACTAGCCTTCACAATCAACAAGCTCTATCCATCAAGAAAACATCTTCTACACCCCAAGAGCCTGTGATTTTAAACAACATTCAACAAGTTTACCTTCACAGAATTGTCACACACTTGTTCAACTGCAAAAGAATTCTAAAGAATCATCCAAATTTATTACTTTTGATGCTGAAGTAGAAGATGGTAGAAAATAGGCAACAACTGCCATATCTCTAGCACAGCTGCAGAAGTGACTGTAGCCAAGAGGTACATAGGACAGTAACTACTGAGCATCAAGATATAGAGAGATTATACAGAGCTCTGGGTGGGGTAATTCGCCTTTTGACAGCAAAACAAGCCCACACTTAACAGGTACAACTACTTGGATGGCTACTAGTCCACAAAAATAATTGTAAACCTTGTTGGGCACTCCCCTCTAAACTATAAGTAGTCAGAGATGTAGTCAGAAGCAATCTAGCTTTAACAGTAATATCAATTTTCAGTCTGCTCAAAAATACTAACTAAAGATTAACTTCTACAAAGTAAGCTAAAACTGAGAACAAGCCAAAACAACACGTAACCTGTCTACTTGTTCACCTACAACAGTACCCTTTGTTTTGAAACGGAAGTTTGATGATTAGAGAGACAACTTGCATATCCTTGCACTCAAGTAATTTCCTACTATGGTTTTCAAAAACCTACACGAGAAAAGTGTTGCTAAGTTTTTCTAATTCCACCATCAGTCAGTTTACATACAGTAGTATGTTTATGAATATCCATGTCTTAATATTGTTTAAAAGTAAAAGGGTAAAAAAAATATGAACAAGGACTGAATCACATATGCCATTGCAAAAATGGCATTTGTTGCTAATTTAAAAATTCAATATAACTACAGTGATGATTTCTTAGTTTCTTATTACAACAACCCAAATTAAAAAAATACTTATTTGCAAGTTACTTTCCCAAGAGAAAGATGATTGAAGAATGCAATACTTACATGCCCTCCACTCATCAGGATGCTTAAAAGGAAATGCTAAACCATTGTCAATTGCAGCAATTTTAATAGTAGATTCTTCAGTTATAGTCCACTGGCTATCCTACAGAAGGAATATTTCAAAAATAAGTGATACTTATGCATTTACAAAAATAATAAAACACATTAAAAATATTAAGTAATACACTTCTTAGCTTCACTGCTTAAAGAAAACTTACAAAATATAAAAGAGTACCCAAAGAAACTCCAACACATATAACTCTTACTCTATCACCATTAAAAAGGAGCCCTTCTCCCAAATACAAGATAGAGCACATAAAAAGCTGAAGAAATGTCCTTGAGCAACAGTGGACAGTTTTATTATTATTATTATTATAGGGCAACCTAATAACAAAAAAAATACAGAACAATGAAAATAACTTCTACCACTGTTCTCTCCAGACTAATCTAACCCATACAGCTTTTCCATTCCTTTTGCCTGGAATAATTTGCAGTTACCGTATTTCTTGAGGCCTTGCACCAGGATTAAAGTCATGCACTTAACCCCTTGCAAGACCAAGTTCTAAAACTAACTTTAAAGACCATAAATTTCAGAGTATGATTTTCTTACCTTATCTGACAGATCGAGTCCATCATCTTGTTTTTCATACCTGACTAACCAGTTATCGTTACCTCTGTCTTTAAACAGGAAAATGCATGTCACAACACATCATTTATAAAGAAATCATCATCTAAAGTCATATACAATGACTAAAATTGTAAATTGAGAATTTACCAGAGGAAGCAGGCAAAAGAGTTCAAAATTTTTTTTTCTCTCACAATACGTGTGTTTTAGCTGTACTGAAATGTTTGAGGTAACTGATTTACTAGAAAGATAAAAAGTCTACCACGTGTTCTTAGGCATGTATTACGGCTTTAGTTTCCCCAACTGGCTGAACATACCACAAAATAGCAAGAAAGCTAAGATAAACTATTTTTGTTCATTTTACGCAGAAAGATTGGCGGTAGCGTGCACTTTTCCTGGGGCAAAGAATTTCAGCAGCAGCAGCCACAATGACTTAATTTTCAAGCTTGTTTTAATGCTGACGGGGAAAGGGAGAGGCCCTCCAAAATTATAGATAGCTTGACATTTGACTATATGGAGAAAACAGACTCTTCAAAGACAGAGGGGGGGAAACTGAAGCTTCTGAAGAGCCTTTCAGAAGCTGAAAATGTCTGCACTGTTCAGACAAAATTGAGATTGCAGGATTTGCAGGTCCTTCTGTCATCTTAAGGTGCTCCCTTAAGTTTAGTTAAACATCCATCAACAGATTTTCATGTTCTATTATGATTAGATATATTAGATGAAGGTAAAATCATCCAAGTAATGAGGTTTTGTATTTTGACTATTTTCCTTACGATTTTAAGAACGTCACAGGACACAGTAACTGTTTGGAAACATTTGAATCTATTTGATAATCTGACAGACCCCAGCAGCAGCTGGAAAGTATTACATTTTTATGAAACTTTCCTCTTCTAGTTTGCTTCTACAAAGCCACAGAATAGAGTGGCTTATTTTCAGCTGGATTCCTTTCTAATAAGTGAATTTAAGAAAAGGAAAATTAACTAAAGCTGGTGCATCTGATGAAGAGTAAAGATGCCCACCTCTGACAAAGCAGCAAAGGAAGCATTTTAAATATCAAACTGCCTTTGGATTCTTCATGAAATAAATCACCTATATAATCAACAGAAGAATCCCAGCTTCTGAGTCAAAGAAACAAGAATGCAGGATAACAGAGATATACATCACAGTTGTATTCCAATGCCTAGTCACGATGAATATGAACTATTTTGCACTGATGTGAAACTGTGCTGTTATCAGCTCCAGTTTAGCATAAAAGGAATGGTAGTCATGGCTTTTCTTCCAGTTCTGAAAACCCCACGATCCCTTTTCCTAATCAGAGGAATGAGACAATTAATAGCCTACTGACAGAATTAAAGGATAATGAAACTATTTATTTTTTAAGCAATATATGAATTAAAGAGCATTAAGTAACAGCCAAAAAGAGTTGTTTGGATTTTGTCATATTGCAATGTTTAATCTTTAAATCCAAAGTAATTTTTTTTTCAAACTTTAAAATGCAACATTCTGACCTTCAGTTGCAAAAAAAGCACCTGAAACGCATTAAAAGCCTTCAGCAACAGCTTTCAGCCAGCATTGCTTACCACTTCTGCTTCACTGAAGTGAAGCTGAGAAACATTAACAAATACTGAGAGACATTAACAAATACCTGTATTTCTGATGACATAATCCAAGATAACCAATCTTTCAAACTGTGACTGAAATTCTTTCCTTGTGTTCTCAGGTAAAGGATCAGTTTCAAACTTCCTGAGCCAGTAGTCAGCTTCCTTATACCCTTCAACAAACAGCTGGAAGGAGCCAACCTGAAAGTTAAGAAACTGCATTTGGAAAATGTACTTGGGTAGGCCACATAACTAGTCTTAACATTAACAGAAAAATTGATTATATACTTCTGAAGTTCAGAACACAGCAAGTACGACATTAAAAAAAAGAAAAAATATTACTACGTAGCTTCTCTTTCATTACTAAATTCTAAAAAAAAAGTAAGACCAAATCATTAGGGCTTTTTCCTGGTTTTCTGTTTGGTCAATTGGTTTTTTAAAATATATTTGTTTAAGCACTCACTGAGTTTATGAGGAATAAAATGTAGCCAGACAGCTCAACATAATTGAACACTCAGTATTAGAAGCAACATATCCAAAACAAAGACAAAAATAACATCTATTCTCCTTTTCATTGGAAGCACTTGATTCAATAGTTCATAGGAAACTCAAAAATTACAGGAGAATAATTTTCCTCTGCAAAGCTTGTATGTTTCATTGATGACAACAGCAGGGTTAAACATTTTTTCAAGACAGACACTTTTTGCAAGAAAATGGCTGAAATATACTTCCAAAAGAGTCCAAGGAAGAAAACTAGAGATGGAATAGGCTCCATATGTATGGGCAACAGGAAAGCTGCTCAAGACTAAAATTCAAAAGAAGACTTATATTTGAGAAGTAAAATGCAGATAGATGCACACATGCAGAGACATGGATAAACACAGCATGTGGAATAACCATGCTGACACAAGCTTGCACTGCCTATGTCCCGTAGATCAAAATTGCTAGGAACTGACAGAAGTGGATTAAACAAACCGTACATAACCTGTGTTTTAAAAGTCTAGGAATAGAACAGTGGTGACATTTTGGGGATGCAATAAGGCTCATTAGGCAAGAAAGATGTGAGGTTTTAGTCAGTGGAGTACTACGCACAAGATGAAAGGAAGATAGGATGAACACAACAACAGGATACCTAAATGAGTAAAACAAACAATAGAAGGGGAAAACATATTTAGGAAAATTGAAAGAACGACACAAAATGCAGGGGAGAAACAATTAGACAATATAAAAACATAACACTGAAGGGAAATGTACAAGACAGTCAAGAAAAAGAAAATAAACAGTGAGAGACGTACAACATTTTCACATGTTACTTCTCCAGCAGAAAGTTAGACTGCAGACTAATACAAGAAGTGGCAAGATCATTAAAGCAGTTTAAATGAAGGCACGACGTAATAGAGTGGATAGATTTTGCATAGGAACAGTCATATTTATCAAACCTCAGTCATTCAGAGAGTTTTCAACAAGCAACAAGGTTTTTCTTCTACTGTTGAAGTTACCTGTAAATATTCTTTTTTTTTTTTTTTTAATTCAAAGCTTTGTGTAAGAATCAAGAAACGCACAAATTACTTATTTTTCATCTTACCTTAGGAGGTAGTCCAATTCGATTAAATTTTTTAGCAACTTTTGGCACTTTCTCTAAAGCATATTTTTTTCCTCTTGACTTCGCACGATCTATTGCACTGTAATTAAAGGTCTCACTGACAAGCCAGACAACCTTAAAATATGAAAGTTAAAAACACAGCTCAGAATTCCCTATTATTTCAATTACAAATTTACAGTAAATTTTATGCTTAGTTGTCAAAAAAAGCAAAAAGAAAACATCGAGCATTACCAACACAAACATTACATGAAAAGGTGAATATTTGCTATTTTACGTATCTCAAACAAAAATGTGGTAAAGACTTATAAGTGGAAATCTTTATATGCTGCTTTTTGCAATTCTGATGCATCTCACTAAAACATTAGGCACAAAAATGTCAGACAACGCTAGCAACCAAAGTTGCCCAAAGAAGAGATTCAATTCAGATTGCAAATTTATCCTTCAAAACAAAATTCACCATCACTATTTCCCCACCAAACTACTGTGCCTTTGGATTGGCAGTAGTTTATAAGTGACTTAGGGATCATGCATGATATATAAGCATGTCCCCACAATGACAGTCCAGAGACTGACAAATCCATCACTATATATTCCTTTGCATTCAATAATTTATTCACTTTAACTTTTACCTTAGTTTTAGGTACAACTCCTAGTCCCAGCTTGTCATCCACAAGATAGGCACCAGCTTCAGAGAGGTATCCCTGATTTGGAACGAGGCAGCCTCTGCCAAAGCAGCAAGGACAACAAACTTTATGAAAATATTTGGTCCATTTTGGATTTAGATGTCCATAAGGCTCTTCAGATTTTGGTTTGAACACTCCAATAATTTTCTAGGATAAATAATATAAAATTAAAGTATTAATGCTTTAAGCTGCAAAAGATGAAAATTATTTTGAAAATTAGTTAATTGAAAGTATTAGTTACTATACATTGCATTTTACAGTTGCCCTTTTTAGATGATAAATTAATCTGGAATACCATTTTGTTGTTTTTATTATTTCATCATCAAATGTTTGTCTAGAGGCAGTACAAATTCAAAACCAGCTAATATTTACTAGTTTTTCAAAATTAGAGGACTACATTTTAGAATACACTATTTTTTAATATTTTAAGTTTTTTTTACAAAGGAGGCTTTAAAAGTAGTTTTAAAAATAATTTTCAGCCCACCAATTAACTCATTGACAAGATATTTCAGACAGAGACATAATGGACCAGGAAAGTAACAAACATACAGAATGCTACTAAATCAAATGCTACCTTTTCTTTTTTATATCTATTTTATTTATTGCTTTAAGCTAGAATGGATCAAAATGTTCTGCACTTTGCAATTCCAAAGCGTGGTGTCCTTTACCCCTACCACCTCAACTCAAAGCTGACAATAGTTCACATTATCGGCCACCATTTACACAGCAGACATATGGTAAAGCTTAAAATCACTCAGAGTACTGCGTCTAATTTTGGACACTATACTTCAAGAAATCTGTTAACAAACTGAAGAAATTGGAAAAAAAAAATAAGAATAAGCACAAAATTTCTGAATACTGAAAGACTAAAAGTAGAGGGATTGTTTAGCCTAGGAGAACATGGGGCACAATGAACTATGTAATAGGCTGCTATAGAGAAAAAAGGAACAACACATTTACTGTTACCTAGCTGAGAAACGAGAGGTTTAAATCCCAGCAGGTAAGTTGCAAAGAAAAAACCTTTTGAACCTTAAGAGTGGCTCAAGACTGGAACAGACTGCCAGGTTGTGGAGTCTCCAGAACAGGATGTCGCTAACTACAGGTTAGTTAGACATTCATCAGGAATCACGTTAATAGGATCCTGCTCCACAACACAGGCATTAAGTAGATAATTTATCGAGGTACCTCCTACACATGATTCTATATTTGTTAACCTCAAACCGCAAGATTATTACCACACTAAAATATATAACCTTCCAATTGTCTGTGATAGACTTTAGCCTAGCGCATAGTCCATGTAATGACTCTTGTACAGCTCAAGTGAAATGCTGTAGAAATGCTGCATCTTCATTCCTTCTCGCACGACCATGTGAGAAGGAATCAAATTCTTATCTAATAAATATTTAAGAACAACTGTTTAAGAAGCATTTTCACATATTAGTGCTTTCCTGAGTCCTTATTTTAAAAGTGAGCATCTGAACAAGTTAAATACTTGTCGCACCAACAGCGATAGTCGATTTACACTCTTAAGTAATGAACAGGTTTGCCGGCAGTCATAAACCAGCATTCTGCTTCAGGAACTGCTCTTTCCACTGGACTAGGGAGAGGACCTGACCAGTTGTTCTAGCTTCTTCACCCACTTTCGCCAAGACAATCTAACTAGTCCAAGATTGTCCCAGGCAATCTTGCTTTATCCCAAGACAAACTAACGCCAGAGAACTTATTTCATTCAGTCTATAAACAGATTAGACAAGACACCAGGTATTAGTAGCATAACCTGTCTTGTCTATCTATTTTGATTTATTCACATCAATTACCGGGACAAATAAGTTATAAAATATCACTATTTGCATTCACTCTATAGAACAAGTTTCCTATCAACAGGGGCAGGAAACAAACAGACAAAAACTCTCTTGTTTTCAGCATGCTATTATCTGTGATTCTAAGGTTACATTCAAAATCACGAGCAAGTTCTGTGCAACTGCACAGACACAATTTACTTCAGACCTACACAAGAAGTTACGCTTACAATAAATATTTTACGCAATGTGAAAGGCCAAGATGTTCTCTGAATGCTTTTTTTAAAATCACAACACTTTGGAAACTGAATTTACTTGGTATACTAGTTTAGTCAAAATTCTAATATTAGGTTTAGAATTGTTAAAAAGTTATTTATTTTTTTCCTATTGAATCACATGTATCTACCTACTTAAAACCAAGCTAGCAGCTTTTCATTTCCCAGAAACATCGTGGTGTATTTGGCAGAACATGCCAAATATTAACTATCTCTCTTCTGAATCGCTCTTTGGATAATACTTCCTACAAACTGCCTATTTTAAAAAGGAGCTCAGCTCATTCCATTACTTGCCTGGACCATACTGTGCCATACTATCAAATGTAGATACAGTTTTCAAGGTTTCATTGAAGTTAGAACATTGCTAAGCTTTACAAAGCCACTGCTGTTGAGGACCAGAGTAGAACCAGAAAGGTCAGTATGTAGACAGCCCACCAAAGCCAATCCTAATTATGCAAGTCAAAATTAATTTCTAGACGGATTCCATTGGCATTACCAATCAGCCGATAGCTAAACTGTCAAAAACATGTTGCAGAACAGTTTGTAACAGACACAGTGTCTTTTACTTTATTGATTACACCACGAACAACAAATGCAGAAATATTCAACACTGCAGCTTAAGTACTGAACAGCTTCGTATCATTACACGATTATGCCAACAAATACAAAAAATCAGTAATTTTAATTAGGCAACTGCAGTTCTATCTTTCTGA
The DNA here is from genome assembly GCA_009806455.1 of Tetrax tetrax. NCBI lineage: Eukaryota > Metazoa > Chordata > Aves > Otidiformes > Otididae > Tetrax > Tetrax tetrax. Next base: position 403,605 of record WHYT01017041.1, read on the forward strand.
TAGACCCAAATCAGCAAATAAGATGACCCGACTGACACAGGTTTTTTTTAACCTGTGACTTGGTATTAGTGTGCTAAACACTTCAGAAGCTGATCAGTAAGAAGGCTTTGCACATCTTTAATAAGCTCTTTCCCAGCATAAGGAAGAACAGGAGAAAGCAAGTCACAAAACTGGTCTGAAGCAGAATGATGCAATACTCTTGTCAAACAGGATGTGAAATCCATTCTACAAATGGGAGTTGCACTACTGACAAAATGAAGTTTTATCAGACCTTTTATATGGATAACAAGTTTAGACAAGCTCTAAATTCAGTGCAAAGAATAAAAGCAAAATTGAAAGTCAGCATAAGCTTTGAATATGTATATATAAGCATACAACCTGAAAACCTTCAAAGAACTAAACTACCAAAGTAGGAAAGTAATCTGAAGTCTAAAAAGTCTCCTGAAAGTTTGAAGAGGCTTTCATATTAACATCATTATACAAAACAGCAAGAATTCCACAGAGTGATTAGAGAAAGAAGTATTTTTACCTTCCAGTTTCAAAAAGAGACAGACCCTCCTTCCCAACCTACTTTGGCTCTCCTCCAGCAGAATGAAGGGGGCCATTACTAACAAAATGTTCCTAGAACACCAGAGTATGAACTGCAATGCACAGTTCTTCGAAGACTTTGAAGGGATAGTTCCGCCACTCTCCATCTTAAAAATAAATTCACAAATTCATATCTTTATTTGTATTAAGTCAGGTAACTATTCTAAAAATCACTCATTCAATAAAGTGTACACATTCATTTTGGCTTAGCTGCAAGACATAATCAGAAATCTAAATATTACTTGTGTTGATTTTTCCAACATAGATTTTGGCATACCATAAATTATTAAACAACTTCATTTAAATTAATTTCCATTGAAATAGAATTTTAAAATTTGCATTTTAAACTCGTGGTGATAGTGTTTCTGACTTTGCAGTAACTTGCTCACCCCTTTTGGATCCTTGGCAAAGTAACTTCCACTGGATCCTTGAGAGATTCTTTCTGGAAAAACTCCACACTCTATAGCTTGTTCTGCTCTCAGAATAATTTCTGCAAATTCAGGATCATCTATAAACATATTCATATCAGCAGTGTGTCCTGCATGCCCTGAAAAATAACAAAACAAGCAATCTTAAGTGTAATTTGTACTAGGAATTAACAACAACATAAGTAAACACACTGAAAAGCTAACAGCCTTCCCTGCTAATGCCCATTCAATAGCAGGCTGAAAAATCTGGTCCATCAAAGCAGGGCAATTTTTCCCACTGATTTACCCATGTCTAATCACCCAAGTCTGCAACAACTAATTTGAGACTACCAATGCAAAGTGTTTATACTTCTCAATTCACAGAGGGAAGGCTATAAGAAAAAAAAAAAAAAGGTCTCTTCAAAATAATAACTAAAAAAAATGCTATAGATTTTACATATCATTTTTATTAAGATTTTTGTGTCCTTTCGTAGGGAAAGCTACCTGAAAATAAACTGCCCCTTACCCACTACCTATTACAATGGTATCATACCATTCATTTAACAGCTTGGTTAACATGTTCATTATCTGCCAAGGCACAGGATGTTACTCACAAAACAATCCGTTACATGGAGCACTGACAGTGGCACCAAAATCACCATGAAGAACTGCATGCCATCCCCATTCCAACACTAAAACACTATCAACTACTTGTAGAATTTATTTGCATACTGACCGAGAGATCAACTCTATACAGGCACTTATGCAAACTCTACACAACCATTTAGAAAGATAACTAGAAAAGAAGTTCCCAGGATTTAATACTTCTATTGCTCTTTAAACTTTTTCGAATTATTTCTCTGCAAGTTTTGAAACTGTAGATTTCTGTAACTTACTTTTAAGGTTAGGACTATTCCACTTTCTTACCGAGTGCATTATAATGGGTCTGTGCATTAAGGCTCATTTCTGCATTAAGAAGTAGCTACATTACACTAAATTACACATTCACAAATAAAGTTGCCTTGTTCTCATTTCAGGACTTTCAGAAACGCAAGATAAAATAAAAACAAAACACATTCTTCTGGAATGACGATACAGAGTCCATTCAGAAAGATACTCCTAAACAGTTTGTGGATAGCCAAATAAAAAATAAATAATAAAAATAACTCTTGATGTTTTGGAATGCCTTTTGGTAGCACAAAACAATGTTAAATTTTCTAGAACATTCCCACTTGTTTGTATGAACCACTCACAAATAATAACATGGTTTCCAAACAAAAACAACTAAAAAGTATAAAACATGGGAAAATCTCAGTATAAGTTGGCAATAGGAAGAGAAGCCTTAAAACTAATAACAGCCCATTCTTAAGGATCAACAACTACAATCCACTGGATCAGAATCTGTTAGACTATTTGGCCAATACTTCTGTGATAAAGTACAGTTTAATTTTAAGTGAGTTAGGGAAATAAACAAAAAAAAACCCCACAATATACTTATTTTTATGGAAAAGTCACTTTGAATCAGTGGTTCTTATTCCATACTCAAGCTTCCACTATCTCTACATGAGAAACATCACATCATACAGCTGAGCTGCAACCACTCCATATTTTTGTCAGTGAAAGCAAAGTCAGGGTTGTGCATTATACTGTTACCAAATGAAATGCAACATCCATATTAAGTTGCTCTGCATACTACTCTTCCAGATAAAATGCACCTACAGATGAACTTTCTGTCACAGGGATTTAAGTTGTCTATGCAGAAGACAACTTCCTCAGAGGTCAGTTTTACACTTCTATGCATTCATTCCAGAATCTAAAACCATAAGAAGTCTCACTGTCTTGAGAAATTTCTTCAACTATGTCTTTTCCAGCATAAAAGATAACTGCAGGAAAAATACAGTCAATTAAAAAAATCAAATTAAAACCAAACAAATTTAAAACCACATTATGCTGTATGCTCAAAGAAGAGGATTTTTTTTTTTTCATTTATTATTTGTTTATTAATGCTGCTGTGCTACCAGAAAGCCTTGTTACCACAGTGATGTGGTGATACATGTAGGCTAAAAACAAGGAAACTGGTACTTTTAAGAAGTTTCCTTACAGTTTATCAACACTCTGAATCAATCACATGAAAATAAGCCACTTGAATTAAAGCTAGTATTTGCTGAATGTGGCAGGGTTTTCTGAGTTGGTTTCTTCAAAAATTATTTTAATTAATTTTTCCACTGTGAAGGCATGTTGTGGTCACAACTTACTCCCAGTACAATCTCTAAACTTACAAGTATAACTAATCAGGGTATTTTCTCGCAACCACTCTTGAAAACTACTCTTCTCATTAAACTCCCACTCAGGAGACCAGGGCTCACACACACACCGTCTAACTACGCAGCTCAATAACTCTTTTTTATTAATTTGGACAAGGCCTAAGGCTGTGAAGCTGCTATACTTGAATTATGAGGACACGCCAAAGAACATAAGAATGCTATCATCCAGGTCTACACCTCAACTTGTTCTTCCATCAAGTTAACGTGACGAAAGATAAACTAATACACTTCACAGGAGCAACATGTATGAACTCCTTCAATGCTAAACTAGCTTCATACTATTTTAACATTAACAGAATTAAAGGTAGTCCCTTCAACGAATCCCATCTTTTTCAATAGAGTCTGATCTTCTGACCATAATTCCATTATGAAAACACCCTCCATGTTGCAATAACTTGCATGAATAACATCTGTTGCATGTTTGTTCCATGCGATACGTGAAACAATCCTTACCTTCAAGTGTTAGATAGACAAGGAACAAGAGCAAGAGATGAGATTCTGCGATCACAGTTCTAAGATTTTCTTGGGATCTGCCCCCAGAGTACGTAAGAAGACCTGCACTCACCATCCTCATTGCCCCAGTGGTGCAAGACCCACTGCTCTAGTCTCCACTCTGAAGCGTTAACTACAGTGTTTTGCTAGAAGCACTCTCATTAACACATCTTAAGTCTTGTGAGAACAGAAGAGGAGAACTCTAACATTCTAGCCGCATGTTCGCACTACAGGTCTGGTCTGCGCTTGGGACCACTGCTTAAAAGATGAGATTTTTTTCTCACAGTTAAACACTGCATACTAGCAAAAGCTCTCAGTGGCTACTAAAAAAAAGTTATAACTTATTTTGCTAAAATTGATTAGGTTTTGGTTCGATTTTTAAAAAATATGCTATTGTTGTAAAAGGAACAACTTTTACCACTCTCTGGAAAAAAAAAAAAGTCCTACAGTATAATTACAACAGCAAACACTAATAAAAGATACAAGTTCACAGATTTCCATCAGCAAACCTTTCCTAGATGTACATCTATTTAAAAAGTTGCACTGAATCAGAAAGCTTCAAAGTCTAAAGAAAAAGGTAAGCAATAAATATTGTGCAGTTTATCATCTTGCCAATGTATTTCAAATTAATGGCCACACTTATGCTTCTTTTCAAATTCATAACTAAGTTTCTGCATTTCTGAATTTTCACACCACACTTCTTTCTCTCTTCAAAAATGGATTTCAAAATATGTAAAGCAGATAAATTTTTATGAAACCCAAAGATACCACAGAAATTCCACATCTAAAGCTCTTAATATATGTGATGGTACAAAGAAGTGAACAGATGATTGGAGCAAGAAAGAGAAACAGAGTAAAATTTTTTTTTACAGGACGAAAAGAGGGGAGTCATAAGTAAGTAATTGCTGGAGTAGAAAACTTTGACAGAGTTCGCCAAGTGTCGAGGAAGCAGGAGCCAGTCCCACCACAGGGCACAGCTTGTACGAGATGCAAAAGCCAGAAGTTTTTAAAAAAAAAAAAAAAAAAA
>WHYT01017042.1:9309-71843 GCA_009806455.1 Tetrax tetrax
AAGCTGGCTGTGCAGCTTCACCCATGTGGAGAAGAGCCTGGATCCTCACAATCAGTTAAACCCTGTCCAGGCTCTCCTCTGCCCCTCCTCTTAATTTGTTTCTGAGGGAATCTGGTCAGCACTCCTGATGTTATTATTTAGGCACCGTAAAGCACAGAGAACCAGCCATTATTCCTGCTTACCAAACAACACCTAATTTTCACAAGGCTAAATTAGCCTTCCTACCTGGTTAGAAATACCTCTTTAGAGTTGTCCTGGCAGCCACAGTCCCCAAAGCTGCAGAGAAAGTGACTGTCTTCTGTTTGGAAGAACTTAGACTTCACTTCTTTGCTAGAAAGAGAAACACGGGGAGACCCTGCATGAGAGGGAGTGGTTAGAGACCGCTAACACAAAAGCCATGGTGAAAGAATGTTACCAAACACAAGAAACAGCAGGAACACCGACTTGAATTAGGATGGAAAAAATACTAAAAAGGAATTTAAACCCCCCAAATATAATCAAAAGAGTAATTAAAAAGAAAGCACACACAGCCAAGCACAAAAATCTCCAGTAGCTGCACTTGGGCAGAAGGTTGAAAGGGCTTTGCTGGAGGAGGGCATTATATTGAGTTAGCTCCTCCCAGAGGTATTATTAAGTCCATCAGGAAGGGGTGGGGAAAGCTATATATAGTGCCTGAGGGGGGCTGTTGGGTTTTTTGTGGAGGGAGATGAGAGAGGCAGGTAGGCTTTGCACGAGGTAGCAGTGCAGTCGGAAGTTATCCGCTGAGCTACTCCAAAGACTGGCTCAGTCTGCTGAGCATCTCCTCGTTTAGTCTTCTTTATAGTTATGTGCTTCCTAAAAGAAATATGTTTTATTTTCTTCCTGAAGGTCATTTTTCTTAGAAATGAGAGAAGTCTTGAGCATTGAGACCTTAAAAAAAATAATAACAAAAGCAGATTCTGCAGCATCTTCTTTCTTTCTGGCCTCCTCCTTAAATTTTATCACTTCTTGCTTCCCTTCCTCAAGCTTTGGCTTTTGGCTAGATTTCCTGCTGCAGTTTTCAGAAATGGTTGAAGTCTACAAGGACATGTCTTCAGGTGAAGAAGGAGCTGGGGGCTATGGCAGCTCTCACGGAATCAGTCTGAGAGATAGAAAACAAAGGCTTGAGTCTCTGAAATAACTTATCTGAGAGAAATGATAAGCTCAGGCTGTCTGAGAGCATTTTATAGGCCTGAGGAAGAATGGGAGACTGGAAAAGAAAGTAAAGATGATTCTTTCCCCCCCAGGTCGTTGTCAACAAAAGGCAGTGTAGTGGCATTGCATTGCTTTTCTCCAAATCTACGTTGGCAGAAGCAACTTCTAGAGCAGTCTGATCTTTTGAAGGCCATATAGATTATTTCAGTGACCTGTATACACCAGAACTTCCTGGAGAGGCTAGAGGTTTGTAGAAAAGTCCAATGTGTGTGTCTACACACATATTCATACACATGCCTTAGTAGGTGACAGTGCTAGCACTTAAAAGCAACAACAACTCCATTGGCAATGTCTCCCCATAGGAGTGTACACCACACACGTATGACCGGGGAGCTCAGCAAGTGGGACAAGAAGCACAGGGTCTGGCTATTCATGTGTCAGAGGATGGCTGTGAGCCAGCAGTACAATATGGCCACAAAAAGGCCGTTCTGGACCCTCTCAGGAGTGTTTGTACCCCTGTACAATTTTGGGTGTTGTGTAGTGTTACGGCCACCCAAGAGCAAGAAAGGCCTAATCATAGGGAAAAATGCAGAGAAGAGAGTGAAAGAGTTTAGCTGCTTGTCTGAGCAAAACAAGACCTGCAAGGGAGCATCACTCCCGTCCAAGTGTCCTGAGTGTGCAACATGCTGAAGGCTCCGTCTCAAGCTCAGTCTCTCTGGCCAGGAGCAGCAGTTGCTGCACACCTGCTGCTGGCTTCTTGGCCAAGAGGCTCAAAAGTATCCCTTGATTGTTGGCCATATTTTTACAGTGCTGTATAAAATACTCTATCAATTTAAATAATTTTATTAATTTTAAAAGATACAGTGCCAGGTGATTAGAATGCTTTTCAAAAAATATTTCATACTGTGCTCCTTTCCTTTGATGTGGAAACAGGGACAGCTTGCTTTGTTTTGCAATAGCAGCTCTATTGCCACAACCAACCATGCCACCAAATGAAGAAAACAATTAAGTCATTGAATGAACAAAAAATGGAACAACATTCTTTGTGGTTTGAAAGGATATATTTTTTTTATATATAACCCTTACCAGTAATGAAAATTATGTTCATATAACTAAAGGAGGAAATAGATTCTTAGGAAGATTTTCCCGGCTCTCAAGCAGGACATCTAGTGCAGAATCTGCTCCGTGCTGTTCAGTGCAAATATGAAAGCAGCAGGACTTAGGGTTGTTTAATTCATTAATTTCATTTAATTATTTTAGAGCAACTCAGTTTGTTGTGAGGAAATCTGGTCTGGGGATTGCTTTTGTAAAAGCAAAACATTTAGATCATGGGGAAAAAGCAGGAACAGAGGACTATTGATAAGCTGTAAACCTTTCAGCAAAACATGTTAAAGATCATGGGGTTTGTGTTTTCATGTGCCACTTCTCCAATATTTGAGCTATTTTTTCTATCTTTCATAATTCAGATGAAGTATAATTCCATTTCACAAACCAACAGTTCATTCCCATTCCTCATTTGTACAAAAGCCTTCTTACACCTTTTTGGCAAAGTAAAAAGGCCTAAAAAATAAGAGGAATTTACTGGCACAGCATAAAGCACACAGCATGAGTAAGAATCAGACCCTTAACCTAAAATGCATCAAAAAGAAAAACCTGCGTGCATTCTGTGATGACAGGAATAATTTTTGCAAGTAATGACCTGATTATATGCATATTTACATGTTAATCTGGGCTTGTAAGAATATCTAATTTTCAAAGTGAAAATCAAAGAAGCCTAAATATTTTATAAATATTAATTTGTTTTCTGTTCTATTGTGCAATTTGATACGGTGGATATTTTTAGTCAAACATCCTCTGCCTTCCCATCATACTGCCTTGACATGCCTGGCACACAGACTGATGATCATCGCTTCTGTGCTGCGTGGCCATACCCAGCAGAGCAGAGAAAAGGCTTTCTTCCAGCTCTGGTTTTGAAATTCTTAGTGGGTTTGGGATGGTAAAGAGCAACTAAAAAGACCAGTGTCCAGATACTGACGAAAGTATCAGGGGGAGAAAGCTATCACTCAAATGCTTTAAATCGGTGATGTGAGCTCCAGAGAGGATGATTTTCAAGCAGTTGGGTTTGAATCAAGCACAAGCACCCAGCAATGAATTCAGCACCCTTCCTGCAGACCATTTCCAGTGCGATCTTCTGCTGTGGGGCTGGGATGTGCATCAAGAAGTTGGGACAAGCCAAATTTCTGCCCTGGGATGATTCTTTTAACCAACAGAAAGTCCTTTCCTGGCTGCACTCATTCCAATGCAGCGTAAGGCACTGAAGCCATCCAACCACTCTGCTCCCGCGGTACCCGGAGCCTCCCGGGCTCTCCTGGGGAAGCGTTGGCCCAGAGGATGCTGCAGCACCCGCCCAGGGCTGCTCGGTGCTTCAGGGTCGGCAGCCCAGAGCGGCTGCAACTGCTCTTGTTCTGATCCCACACAGAGCTAAATCTGGAACACGTCCTCTGAGATCCGTGGCGTTTCCCTCCCATAAAGCCACTGTGCGGGAAGACAGATTATCCCAGACCAGATGTCACTTTCTGCAGCCGCTGCCGGCTCCTGCATGGTGTGGGTATGTCTGTCTGCACCTTTCTCAGCTTTTATTGGGCTTTTGCACTCACCTTAGCTTCAGCATGAGGATCCAGGAGAGCTTGCTGTCTTTTCTTGTTTGTCTACCTTATTTTTCAGGAGCCGAGTTTCATCGTTCGTAACCACAGACATGGCACCTTAAAAGGTGTTTTGCTGAAATGAAGCTAGGATTCTTCACAGGCAAATTTAGGATACACAGGGATTAATGGTTTTGACAGTCTTGAGGGCTGAAAACTTCCATTTCATCAAACAAAAGCCACACTCCAGAAAAATCTCTAAGCATTGTGAGGCTTGTGATTAAATCATGAGATCTATCAGCACTGGCACCTTGAGAACAGCCCTGTTAATCTCTTGGCCTAACAAGATCATTGCATTTCATCTACCATCCCTACCTTCTGGCCACAGTCTAGCCACACACAAAACTATTTTCTCCAGTTGAACAGACCCTCCAACAGCAGCAAACCATCCTGAAGTCCCGGGCTTCTTCCAGGAGCATCGCTTTGCCTCTCGCAGAGGACGTGAGCAAATGAGCCTTGTCCTGCCCAAAACTGCTATCTGGGCAATTCATCTTTCTATCCCAAATAAAGGAAAACCTTGCCTGGCTCTGCGTGAGCATATGAGTTTCAAAGCTGGCTGTGTTTGACTCTGAGCAAAGCAGCAATGGGATTTTAACTTGTATTGGAGAGTCATTTACAGTCTTGCTCATACGCTAGGTATTTCAGGAATGAAGAACAAAAATGCTTTGTTTGAAAGTTTTACCAAGAAAACCAAGTACATACTGGACATTTAGCAGATTTTATATTTTATTTTCTGCATTTGCATTTGCCATAGATATTTCTGTAGTTACTGAGGGAGAAAAGATGGTTCTGTAGGAACTTCTGGCACAGATCAGAACACACTCACTCATGAAAGAGCCCTTGAATTTGCACAGGTAAAAGCTTCTTCCTAAACATCTGTGCAGTCAGACACTGCCATACGTTTTTGTGAGAAAAGCAGAAGAGAGAAGGTGATCCAAACATGACTAGATATCATCAAGATTTAGAGCCTGGAAATGTATTTGCATCTCATTTACACACTCTTGGTCCTCTCTAATCAACAGCACAGCATCTGGACCTGTGTTCTTTGGAGGCTTTGAAGAGCAAAGCACTAGTGTGTCAAATGAACTTCCCTTTTGCTTCAGCTGCAGACATAGAAGACATCAAAATAACACCAGGGATAATAAATGCCTGAAGTGCACATCATTTTTCATTGTATAGACACCCTAATGACACTATGCATATGCTTTCCCTAACGCATTTTATAGCTGTGCCATGAAAAGCTCTCTTTGGAGCTGTTTTGTGCAGGTAGACTTTAATTCAGGGGAGAAAGAAATGGAGCAGACACCTGTGTTCCATTATATAGCTTGAGTTTAATTTTGAACAGAGAGAAATGGAGCAGAGATCTGTGCTCTGCTATACAACTGGAGTTTAATTTTGGAGAGAGAAAGCAATGTTTTTTCCCTGAAAGTTCATACCTGTTGTGCAAGCTGAGAGAGGCAACCTTTGCCCGTGCTCCTCCGATCTCTGCTGTACCTTGACTGTACATAGCCTCAAAGGGGAAGGAGCAGGAGTATCTGATATTCTCCTCTGGCATATGTCGTATTTCATAGCAGGAGTTTAATGCCTAGCCATAATATTTTTCTATAACCCAGCATGCAAGTCAAAATTCCCAGTGCTTTCAATTACTGGACATCTCGGTGAAGAAACTGCTGCCGATGGGATTAACGGTGGTGCAGGGTAAGCGGTGCGCAGTGACCCGTGGGGACCTCGGAGCCATTCCAGGAGCTGATTTCTGCAGCAGGAGCAGGCGGTGCAGTCGGTGCTGGGTGGCCGGGGTCCTGCTTGTCGTAGCAGGGTGAGCTGGGCAGCTGTAGCTGCCGAGTTCAGCAGGGGTGGAGTATTGAATTCCATGGGAACATGAGAGCGAGCCCAGAAACTATTGCTGGTGGCAACAGGAGTCCCATGTTTTTCCTGGGGGCAGGGCTGGGTCTCTGATCCTCTGCATTATTTCAAACAAGATACTGCATCCTCAACCTGCCACTGAAGGAGACAACCAGCGTTGTCTCTTGTGCTTATAGATACAGCAATATGACACCCAGAAATCTCATCTGATGTGAAAATATGCGGCTGGTTCTGGGAACCATAGCAGGTCTCCACACGTGAGTGAGCAGCTCAGTCGCACAGCATAAATGTCAGGCTGCAGTGGCCGTGCTGCTCCTCTAGAATCATTCTGTATGTCATTATATAGATCTACAAAAAACAGACCAGTTATCACTCATCCAAGAGAATGGCACAATTATAGTGATCACATCCAACATACGAGAGTTATCAAGAGGCAGAGCACAATGCGACACACAGGGTTAAGGCTCTCTAACCTCATGTCATGCGTAGTCACTTGGATGGGAGCTACCCGTGTTGTTTGTGCTTCCTGGTGCACAGAGAAAAAAAAGAATCTTCTAGATGGGCTGATGCCTTTGTACTCTGGATTTAAGAACGAGGACTGATAGTGCAAGTGCATATACCCTGAAACATTTGCATCACGAACAAAAGCAGCATCGATGCTCTCCTGAGGCAGGAGGGGCAGAGAGCTCTACCTGCCACCTCATGCTGTCTGACGCTGCAGAGAATTTACAAAGTGTCAGCCTCAAGTGTGGTTTGGGAATTTGGGTTTGTCTTTCACGCAAGGTTTGTATGATACCTGGTGCAATGAGTTCCCAAGGGGGTGCAGCAAGGGCTCTGGGATGTGGTACCTGGGGGAGGCAGAAGGAGGGAAAGTTGCAGCCCACCTTCTTCATCTTCATAAGTGTATAAATGGCAGATGATAAGTCAGCAGAGGTGAGAAACCTCTGCAGCCCTTATGCCTTATCTCCAATTCAAACAGCCTTTTATTTTAGTCAAAAAGAATAAAAAAATATGTCAGTGTCATAAGAAAGAAAGAAGAAATTAACTTGATGGATGACCCACAGCAAATAACTGGAATCCAACTGGTAATCTCACCTGTTACAGAGTTTTCCATGGTCACCACCAAATAAATCACCTGAAAATAACACGAGTCCCTGAGCAAAACGTGCCTTTTGAAAATCCCTTGCGCTGGGGGGATGCACAGAACCGGCAGCCTAGCAGCCACGGGGCAGCAGAGCTGCCGTGCATCAGCATTGCATCAGCAAATCATCTAAAACTCCCTCCTGCCAAAAAGCTGCTTGCTGCCCTTAGGTAATTGGATGCCTTAGGGTTTTAACTGTAATTACTGGTCTAAAAGCCGTGTTCAGGAAAGATGTGATTATAAAAAGTCTGCAAACTTTTCTAACTCCTTCAGCCTGTAGCAGGTAGCTTGGGCTGTGCATTACATTTACAGGCATCCCCAGACTGTTTTTCAAGGCTCCTTTTGCACCTCTTGCTTCAATTTTCCTCTTATAAAATGCAAACTTTTCATGAGTAGCAGTCTGATGTAGAATAACTCACCCGTGTTTCATTACAGAATAGCCTGAGCCCCTAGCCTCACAACAGGGAGAGTTATGCCCCTGTGTTTAATATATGGAACAGTTCTTGTTACTGCTCTGTGGGTAGAAACATCCTTTCAGAAGCAAAATCCGTATTCCCTCGTAACAATATTCTGCAATCAAGGGTTTGACTAGCTCTTAGTGTTTCCAAAATGGATGGTATAATTAAATGATTTAAAGCCTGCTGTAATCAGGAGTGCACAGTCAATGAATATTCAAGCTGCTCTCATTGTTAGGGATGATAAAGAAACGTCTTCTCCTTAAGTGGGTTATTTTTTATTGTCTGAAGAGTCATCCAGAAGATGGTGCCACAGTTCTGCCTGTAAAATGAATGCCAGCCCAGAAGAGAGTCCTTGCTCAAAAAATATTACTTCATAGAAATTTAAGAGCAAACTTATTTTCAAGGGCAGTTCAGAGCTCCAAACCTGATATTTAGTCTGCGTTAAGGCTCTTACTGCAAACTAGGGCAGTGTATCTTTATTGCTTTGGCTCTGTCACTCCAGGCAAGGTCAGCCAGCACGACAAGGAAGAGAAAACCCATCCTGTCTCCCCATTCCCTTCTGAAAAAGGGACAAATCTTTGGGTGTTTGTTAAACTGCTCTTTCTGGATAGCAGCAAGCCATCAGAAGCAATAAATAAGACGAGGACAAAACAAGCCTCCCTCTGGATGCTTTATGAGGTTTTAGTGGAAGTGGGAAGGGCAGCATAAATAGAGTACGTAGCTGTTTCTTCCGGTTACGGAAGGGAGGCGTTTCTGAGGCTTTGTGTCACTGAGGAAAATGATGATGTCAAGCCCACAGATCCTTGTAATCAGATTAAATAATCTGATTTCCATTTCACAAAGCTTTGCGCTAACACAGAAGGAAAAAATGAAAACTGAGATTGGTATGAAGCAAAATCTTTGCTTCTACCAAAAGCGGGCATTTAATTTTTCCTTCCATTACAATTTTTCTGTTGTCTGAGGTCTCTTCTCTGTAGCTCAAGCAATTTGTCATCCGATTAGTCTGATGAAGCATAGAGAAGTCATTTGAACTGTAAATTTTCTGCAGGCAAAATAAAATGCAAACAGGAAGAGCTTCCTGTGCCTGCCAAAGTGATGATACTCGGAATACAAATAAGAAAAAGCCATGCTGACAGCATAAGCTATTTTTATATTCTGTCATTGGCTCCCGGGCATGGCAGTTTGAACAGGACCGCATCTGTATTCCCAAACCCAAATAAACCATGTAATCTTAAGTGAAGTTCATGTCTGACAGAATAGCTGTTTAATCACAGTGAAAGGATACATTGCAGGAAGGACGAATCATGATGTTGATTCACACTCGAGCTGTACGTTTACTGTTCGGATCAACCCGGACAGAACAGCTAAAGAGAGGAGGGCTTCCTGCCGCTGACAGGAGAAGCGCCGTGCCACGCAGCAGGAGCCTGGCAGCAGGAGCCGAGGGCTTTTCACGTCATGGTTTGGTCTTGGAAATTTTAGGAGCCTACACCAAGACTCGGCTTCTTGTGGTGGCTGGGCACGTTTGCATGGCCATGCTTGGATATGGGTCCTCTGCCACCCTCCCATGGTGACCTCCCAACTTCCCCAGGGTGGCTGATTTCATCGCCTAAAGGTTCCCCCCGGGGCAAGAGCTCACTGTAGGACAGCCCTCACTGGGATGGTCTGAAAGTAAAGGATGTTAAATGACGGCAGATGAAGAGGGATCCTAGGCTACATCTGTCCTTTCCCACAGCCTCAGCATCTCTCAACCTCTCCCTCACGTGGCTCCTCTGTGAAAAGCAGCTGTGGCCTCATTCCCTTCTTTAAAACCTAAGGCATTTAGAAAACACAAACTCTTTTTTCAACACTCTGCTGAATTATTGTACAGACATATGCCATGTGCTCATTACCTGCCAGGATACCCTTAATGACTTTGGCTAATCGCAGTAACATCTTGCTCTTACAGACCATTTGCCATCACTGGACCTCAGAGCCTTTCGAGAGGTCAGCAGCATTAGCAACAGGCAAGGTTTCCCACAGAAAGCAGAGCTGAAAGGAGCACTAATAGGACTGTAGCTAGCAAATGGACCGTGCAGTCACACAGAGGCCTTGATCCTGCAAGTTGTTCCAAAATAATCCTCTGGAAAATGTTATCAGAGCAATAGGAGACTTCTGTGATGCAAAGGAACTGCTGCTTATGAATGTCTGGGAAGTAATCTTTCTGTCTCTACATGAGCATCAAAGGGGGACTTCTGCCAAGCCAGGGAGTGTTTTACTATCCAGGCACTATTAATTCACCACCATGCAATATTATTTAAGTCATGCCATTAATTCTCACCTCCTGAATTAGAAGATGACTCTATTTTCTACAACATATCACTTTGCAAAGCCAGGACCTTGCCTGGGTTTGCCCAGACAGTCCCACAACACTTTGCACTTCAGAAAATCATCCCTCTGCCTCAGCTGAGCTGGGGGCAGCTTCCCGCTGGCATTGAATTCGGCAGCCACACACCCAGGGCGAAACCCCCTAGTCAGTTAAACTGGGGGTAATAACCAAGCCTATCATCAAGTTTAAATATAGTTCTTCTCTTAATCAGGAAAAGTGGTTTGAAGACTTCTTCCCTTGCCGTCCCCGGCATTTGCTTGGCTGACTGCTCAGCAGCTGCTTGGACCATGTGGTTTTCTGGCAACTGCGGGACGCTCAGTCAAGCAGCGACTTGAGTGGCACCAACGGCCCCGTCGTGAAGGGATGATTGATAACCCAATCGGAGCCACGACTGTGCTTCCACCCACGCCCGCTGCCAGTCCCTTTCAAGAGCAAGACATCTCTGTGCCGTGCTTTGCTTTTGATGAGCGATACAGCAAAACATGCAGTGAGATGAGTCCATCAGGCTTTTTACAGCTTTGGACAAGCCTGGCTATGACTTTATCCCAACCTTGCTTCTGAGCGGCTGAGTACGTTCCAGGATGCTCCCAGCGCATTCCAAAGCCAAGAGCTCTCTGGCAAACTGCCTCCCACTCTGGATGCCCAGGGTGGATATCAGTCTGGGTCTAAAAAAGCTATGAAAATCCTTGCTCATCCAGGATGGGAAAGGGGCAGGAATTGTGTCTTTTGTCCTGGGCGAGTGACGCAAACCTGTGGCCTCTGAGGTCAGTGCTCTCCCAGGCCCCAGAAACCTTGTGAAAACTAGCAGCAGTGGATAATTCCCATGCATTTTGAGAAAATGAGGCTTCTTGGTGGAAAAGAAGTTGATCTATGGACTTTTAATTTATTTTACTTTTTTTTTCAGCCATTTCTCTGCAGGAGAAGGTGAGAAGTTGGGAGTTAGCTTACTGGTCCTGGGGACTGGAAAGATCCTGCAGTTGGGAGACGCCAGTGTTGTGGTGACTTAGCCAGCAGCGCAGTGAGGGCTTGCGGGAGAGCTCTGAACTGTAACTTGCTGAAATCCACCTTACTCAGGTCTGAAAGAAAGGAAGAGAAAAATAATACCCAGATTATTAGGAGTGACTTTTGCTTTTTTTCATTAGGACTTCACCCTGCAGGAGAAAAAAAAAGGAAGGCAGAGCTAACGTCATGGATAAAATTGAAGCCCAAAACTGATTTTCATGCTCTATTTATTACAGTAGATCAGAGGTTTTGTCTGAGATCCTTGGGAATGTAAAGAACAGTGAGTTTGTTAGAGCAAAGCAGCAGTTGCATATTTTGTCCTGCCTCAACACAAAACTCAGCTGTTTTCTCAGACTGAGCTGCGTCCTTGTTCAAAAACTGACCTCAGTAGTGAAGGTCCTTGAGGGTGGCTGAGAATTCCACCCCAGCTGCCTTACACACAACGCGGTCCCAGCACCCTCTGAGCACCTTCCCTCTTTGCCCAAACCCATCCAGAAACAAGGGCCTTGCTTTCTCCCTCCAGTGATTTCCCCAGCGATGCTATTGGGTTCTTTTGGCTGCGATTTCAAACACGTGCTAACTTACTGGCACAGCGGTTAGGCATATGCATCCGCTCGTTCTTCTCTTTCCAGAATCCAGCTGGGTGCCTTGGGGGCATTAGAAATCCTCTAACATGAAATTAAACCAAAAATCCCAGCTCTCAGTGAGAGGGCTGTGTTTCTAGCCCGAGCTTTGTCTTTCAGGGAAAATGGCCTCACTTAGCAAGTTATCTGCGAGAGCGCACAGGCTGTGTGCCAGTAACGCTATCATCTTGCTATCAGCTGAATTACTCACTATTCAGCGACCTTTCAGCAGATTATTGGAATTATATTGAATTTCAATGGAGGTGGCTGGAGCCTGCATCGCTTTCAGGCCTGCTTTCTCCATCCTCTGTCAAACCTCTCAGCTGGCCAGCACACGCTGCTGGAGCCAAGGCAACTGGAAGAGTCCTTCTAGCTGGGTGGCTGGCGTGGTGGCTTTCCATGTGTGTGATCCATCGGAGAAGTTGTGCTCTGAATCCAAAAGGAGCAAGACTGTCAATATTCAACAAAAGTGAGATTTTTGGTTTTCAGTAGCAGAGGTGCAGGTTTTTTTCTTCTAGGACACTTCTGAGGTAGATGCAAATCAGTTGATCTTCTCTTTAGGTGTCTGCATTTATTTGAACAGAAGTAGGTTTTAGATTGATATTTCCTTAAACGAACATAACAGAAGGTGAGGAGGAGAGAAAATAATTAGCAGATTCAATCACAGAATTCTTTTCAAAGCTCTTCAGAGGTACTTGAGAAGGAAAGTACCTAACTGATGGGAAGAGTTTGAGTATGCTGATGGTGATCACAAGTGGTCTGAGGTTGGTGGAGTTTAAACTGGGGATATCTAGCTGGAGATGGAGCTGCTTTCCCAGCTGGACAGGCCCCTTCTAGGGATGCGAAGGAGCCATTTCATTGTTGACAGATCAGCACATGGAGGAGGGAACATGGCTCGTGACCCACATCAAGGGCCGCTGGAAACTTTTCTCCTGTGCAAGAGTCTCACAGATTTTCTCATGACTTTCTGTCCTGTGAAGATTTCTTGAGTGTATTTGAAATGGAGCTGAGCTGGGATGCAGGGACTTGCTAACAGCAGAACCTGTTCGCTACTTTTCCCTACCTGGGTAGGCAGCATTAGAAACCAGGACATCAAGCATCTCAACTATTTTTGATTCATTACAAGCCCGAGGATTTGTAACCCTGGACAAAACTTCAGTGCCAGTAACAGCATCATTTCCTATCCATTTACTGCTGTGACACTGTTCAAGCGCTGAAATGCGCACTTGCCATTTCTAAGCCTGTAGTACATGTGGTGGGTAATACATCTAATAATCCAAAATTCATTTTGTACTACGCTTTCAGTAGTGGGAAACTGCATTTGCAAGGTTGCACTTGTGCCCCTGTCTGCGTTGGGCTGGGGGGAGGGTCAGGGAATGGGGGGGTTTGCAGCCTCGGCTGGAGCTAAAACCAACCATGCTGCTTTTCGCCAAAACTGTTAGTGGTAACTATAGTTAATCCTCAAGTACAAGTGATTTAGTCGCGTTTTCCTGCAATTTGGGGAGCTGCCACTTGATGGGGCCGAACGTCTCCTTTTGCGGGAGCCGCCTCTGCTTCCCCAGACCGGGGGCCGGGGCTCGCCCACCCTCCGCCCTTCCGAACCCATCACCGTGCTCGGAGCCTGTCCTTCCTTCCCAAATCTCACTGTGCTCCCTGTGCCTCTTCCCGCACTAATTCATGGTTGCACATAGAATTGCTCTCTGAACCCCAGGGAAAAAGATTGGGTGGTACCAATTCTGCAGCTGATGACTGAGGGCTGGACGGAGCATCTGACCTTTTTTTGGACAGGTCAAATGGCCTCACAAAATGCACATGCATGGACACAACATCCCCCAAGAAGCCAGGGGAATTTGCTTTCCTAACTTTACTTCCTAAGTGTATCTAAAAGCTTCCATGAAAACCTGTCTAACAGATCAAGGGAAGTTATTTTTCCCCTCCTCTCAATATACCTGGTGTAAAACATCCGGTTTGGGGTCCTCTGGTTGAAAAGAAATGTGGAAAAATAGGAGAGTGACTCTTGGAGAGTGGCTGAGATGACAAGGGACTGGAGCACAAGGTGAGGGGCAAGGTATCAGAAAATCATAGCTTGTAAATATATGTCCTGGGGCTGCTGCTGAAAAGAGCTGCTGTGCTCTGATCCCTTCTTGCTGGATCAAACAGCTGTGGGGCCACAGGAAAGCCACGCACTCAGGGAATGGGGCTCCACTTCTTCTCTCGTTATTCCCAGCAGAGCCAGAGTTTTCCCACCTTGAGTTGAGATTTGAAATGACCCCCTTTGGGCTGCTTTCCTGCCATTCCAGCACCAACTCACAAGTATCAGGAGGGGGGGGGGGGGTATTTTCTCAATTCAGAAACAGTTTGAGTTCTTTTGGTTCTTCATTTTCTGCTGAAGGAGATGAACAGGCTGCAGAAAAGGTATGACAGCTCTTGGAAGCACCTGTCTCTGAGCTGGAGGCCGAGTCTGCTGCTCAGACATACTCCATAAAAAAAAAATACATTACTTCATTACATGTGCTCTAACCTAGAACCTCCTTGGTTGACCTGGCAAACATATGAAAGTCATATGCCATGTTAATGAAGACTAACCATCTGGGGACTTGAAGGAAAAAAAGAAATCAGACCAATGTCTGTGCACAGGTGGGGTGTACAGGCTTTGGGAGAGGGACTGATTTTGCAGGTTATGTTTGCATTTCTGTGCTCCTGAGTTACCATGCTGTGCAGCATTCATGGTCTGGTTGAGGGTGAGGGCTTCAAACTCCCCACTTATTACTTGGCATCGCACTCGGAGCGCACCACCCAACTGGGCCAACGTCGCTGTCTTAATACTTCGCTGTCTGTAAAGAAACTCCCTTATATTGTGCAAACATGCCGTATGCTGGCAGGCAAAGGAGTGGTGCTAAATTGCATCAACTCTGAATATGAGCTTAAACATAGAGCTCTTTTTATAACACCAGAACCGTCTTCGTGTGATGAACACAGAGAATGTAGCTCATTACCAGCCCACAGGAGGAACGAGGCTGGGCCAAGGGACCACGACTTGCTAGGGATGGGCTAAACACGGGCCTTTTCCTCCCTTACACCATCACAGCTACTTGCAGCCAAGCACTTCTAATTGCTTCCACCAAAGTTTATTACCTTGAGGTGCTCATCAGTGAATTGCATTGAAGTCTCCAAGGATCCGGGGAAAAGAGGCATTAAAGAGGTTGTCGTCTCTGTGAGTCAAATACAATCGCTGATTTGTAAACCAAGAGATGTGTGGCAGGTTTAACAGGCTTGGGCATCCGCAAATTGCTTGCTGATGGTGTCCCTGGGGGAGATTATTGGTTATGATAGTTAAGAAAGGACTTGTGTGAAAACTAGGCGATGATTTCAAGAAGTTGGATACAGGTGAGAAACCAGCATCTTTTAGCTCAACGTCAGGCTAAAGAGATGGTAAAGTGGCTGTTCCTCCAAGAGCAGCCGAGGCTTGAGCCTGTTTGTGTATTAACAGCCTGTGCAAACAGTGCATGCTAATGAAGTTCAGCAAGGAAAGAAAGCTGGAGGCATTTTCACCACAGAGAAGATCTGACCACTGGGGAATAAATATGGGATGTAATGTAGTAGAATGAAAGCACCAGGTAATATGCTTAATGAGCACTTCTGCTGCAAGTTGAGGGCTTATTATTTGGAAATGATTGCTCTCCATCTATCTGTTGCTAACACACCTAGAGACGTGAAGTATGGATCAGGGAAATGGGATCCAAGGATGTAGCAGCAGAGAGCTGCTTCTAATGATAACTTGTATCTAACTGGGCACTGGTGAGCCCTCATAGCAAACAAAGAGGTCCTGAGTGGGAGTATTGGGGTGCTGGGGGTATGTGAGAGATGTGTGAGGGCTTGGCTGCTTTAGCAAAGCAAAACCAAGGCTGTGTGCGGTGCTGGAGGGAAACACCTCACCCAGGAGCCCCAGGCATGAGCGGCACGGTGCCTGAGGGACCTGCTCAGCTCAGAGCACGGCTCCCTGCCTCAGCAGGTGACCTAGCTGGTGACAGGCAGCGTGGTGCAGTGTGGCCTGTCACCTCGCTTTGTCCCACCGAGCACGCCTCTGAGTGATGCTGAGACTCAGAGGATTTGCTGTCCGTGTCCGACCAGGAGGCTGGTGGCAGTTTGCCAGCACTGGGTGAGGGGAAACAGGAAATTAGGATAACTGGCTGAAGTAAGCAGTTGTAGATTAAGTACAAAAGAACGAGATTTGGTTGATTAACTTTCTGGGACAGTGAGATCACTGCAGTGGAAGGGGCTGAGCGAGTGCCTCTTCCAGACCCCTCGTCTCCATCCCCAGGTGACAGGGATGCTGGAGGGCCTGCAGATGCCCATTGTGCTCACAGCTGAGACCATTGCTTTGTTTGGCTGCTCCCTCTGTGCCTCCCCTCCCTTCAAACCGTGGGGCCGGGCGGAGATGCTTCTGCAGAGGAGTGAGCACTGCTGCAGGTTTGCATCTGCAAGAGCAGTGCCTGGAGGGTTCCGAAAGCCTACACCCCTGTGACAGTGCTTCTGGCTCTGCTCCTTCCTCCTCACAGTCCTCCTTGCTGTGCAAGCGGCTCTCCTCGGCCAGGCGCTTGCCTCGGGGAGCAGGAGGGACGCAGGGAGCCCGATGGTGCTGCCAGCAGCACTGGAGAGCCTCTTATCAGCGCAACACAGCACCCAGCCATCCGTATTCATTTAATCCCCAGTCGTTTTGATTTTCTCTGGGTTTGAGAGAGCTAGCAGAGGGCTCCCCCTTTGAAAGAAAGACTTAATTTTTTTCCATTTCCTCTTCCAAAATTGCTTCAGAAACAAAGGATTTTTCCTAGATATTTTATATACACAGTGATTTGCTTGGTACCATTTCCGAGGCTGACCTGGTAATGAAGATATTTTGAATGGTAACTGTTCTTGGTCACATTATTCAAGGGAAGGGCTTCTGGGTGCCTGGGCATTGAAAGGGTCCCAGATTTCCAACTGGCTTATAATGCTTTGGGGGCAACACCCCCAGACTGAGGGGGGTTCTGCAGGGGGTGAGACTTTAACAAGAGGAAATCTCAGCCACCTTCACAGCACCTTCCATCAGGGGAACTTAGAGGGCTTGCAGAGTGTTCAATGGAAAAGGCTGTATTATCATCCCTGTCTTAATTAAATATATCTAAAAATGTCTGAATATATGTAAAATATATGTAAAAGAGTCTGAAACTGGAGGGTGAGAGGGTCTCTCTGTCTTATGTCTGCAAACTTTTTTTTTTCTTACCAGAAGAAAAATGCAATAGGAAGGATCAGAAAATTCCGGTTTGGTTCAATTATGCCCTCTGCTGCTACGGGTCTGAAACAGGGTCCGGCTAACAGAGTACCAGCATGCAGCACCTGATGTGAAAGCTCTCCTTTGGCTTAGAGGCTTGGAGAGTTAATTAAAACCCTTTTTGCTTAGAAGACTTTTCTGGCTGTCTTCCTCTCCATCTAATAAGTGATGACCCTTCATCAGACCATCATTATGCAAGAGGTATCACTTCACTACCTTGCACAGCCCGAGAGCAATGGTTGCTGCCCTCAATATTGGCAAAGAGACGAATCCAGGCCGTGATGGGGCCATCAGAGAAACCCCTGCATAATTTATTTGAAGAAGTGCAGGAGAGCAGCTGGGGAGGAGAGGGAAAAGAAGAACTGCCGAGGCCTGATCAGGAAGACGTCTTCATCTGGAAGGGGTCCTCTTCTCAGACAGTGCGTACAAACTTTCAGCCAAAACAAAATGCTTTGGATTTTGTTTACCCAAGAAACTCATTTACTCCTCTCAGAGCACAATTTATTTGTGGAATTTTCATTTGTTTTATTTTTCATATATTTATTGACGTATACAGGTGTTCAACAAACATCAGCGGGGAGTTTCACGGAGAAATAGCTGTTACCCAATATCCCACAGTCAGGCACATTTGGGCTTTGCAGCACTGCAGAGCAACATATAATGTTACAGAAGCCCACATGGCAAGGACCTGACCTGCGATGTCTGTGCCTCTTTGGCTTTTCATATCCCAAGGCTCTCTGAACACTTGGTTCTTCATATGCTGTCGTCGCTCTCCCGAGTACGTGAAGCTGTTAAACTCATTGCTGACTCTCTTTGTTGACAGATCTCAACACCAGCAAGTTTTCTTATGAAACTTTACAGTACAAAGAGAAGACAACTCAAAAATACTGAAACACAACCCCTAAAACCTGCAGGGATTTAGGAAGACAAACGGATGGACACACATGGCGTTACAGCGAGCCCCAGCCATATGAGCTGTGACATGTGAAAGACAACTGAAGGGAAAATTGAGAAGATGCATTAAAAATACTCTGAAAAAATGATAAGGGTGTCTGAGATAGCAAGAGTCTCTTGGAAAGGAGAGAAAAAAAGAAAATATATGATAATAAAAGATGGAAGAGAGAAGCAGTTTGCCCATTGCTGCTGGTGCCTCTGTGCCCTGCGAGACAGCAGCGATGTGTTCCCCAGCCCGGGTGGTGCTCGGGCACCTGGCGCTTTCGCAAGCTGATGACCAAGGGTGCAGATCAGGGCAGAATTTTATGTAACACAGGAACACACAGCACCGATTTGTAAACCTAAGGGGACTTTGGCGCCTGTCATCAGCTTCTGGGAGAATCACTCTCCCTTAACTGGATGATTGCATTTGACATGACGTGGATGTGACAGCTTCACGTGTGAAATATCACTGGGTTGGCTGAATGTTTGAAAGGCTGATACAATGGGTGCAGCTTGGATTGTGTCTGAGCAGAAAAGGAGAAAAGATAATTGTGTCATTAAAGCATCTCCATATTTTACACTTAACAAACATCTTAGTTCCTGTGTGTACACGTTTTCAGTTCATCTCAAGGAAGTGCCTTTAGGAGAAGGATAGATGAAATATGACAATAGGTGAAGAGCTTGCTTTTCTAGCAATGATTTAGCAGTAGGAAGCCTCTCGGAGCCCAGGATGTGTTAGGAGGTGTAGGGGAGGGATTTAGCTCGTGACAATTGCGGGTTTAACCAGAGTGCAGTTATGGAGAGACGTGAATGAAGTCGGGAGCAGCCTGCATTAGGCAGGATCCAGGCTAAACTGGGTCTAAATTCAGTGGTGAGGTGCAGGCTCCATGGGGATGCTTCACGCAAAATCCACCTCAGACATCGGCTCAGACACAGCCCAGGCTCCAGACCGGGGAGGGGGGTCGTTTCCATGCACGAGTTGTTTCTGAAATCTGGGAAGCAGAGGGTAACGTGGTGATGCTGCAGGTTGCTGAGGCACTGTGCTCATGAGGATGCCCATGAGAAGCAGTGTGTACAGAGACGTGTCACAGTATCACCTTCTGCATCCCTCTGGAGGCTACGCAGGGGCAAGCAGGCCATGATCGTTAGCTTTGTGAGCAGCCATCATCAGATGTTCATGATGAAGGGATCTACAGTGTGTTACAAAAAGCACTCTAATTTATTTTGGTGTATTTTTGTTGCCTATCTCTGCTATTTTTCCTCAAAGTGCATCTTTTCACATTTCACATTCCTAGAAAACACAGTGGAGGGATGGCTACTATTTTATGAATGGAGAATGCCGCGGAATTCCTTTAAAAAAATCACCATTTGGTTTATGGCATTTTACAAATTCTGCAGTTGCATCAGGTGTTTAAAATGCATGGGCCTCTCCTCAGACTTGCTCTGTGCTCCGTTTTCCCACAAGCTGTGATAGAGCCAAGACGGTCTGCGATGCCTATAGAAAAATTATGCAGTTCCTTCAAAAGTCTGAGGGTGAAAATGAGCTGATTTCATCTGAAGCTCTGAGAGCCTGGGAGCTTCCTCAGCCCTGGATAAGTCTCGTGCTAATGGATGGCTCACCCTCATTTGCAAGCAGAAATAGCCAATATTAGCAGCAGTGCAGAAAACCAGAATACAGCAGATGCCTCATAATCTGCAGGTGAAGATGAAACTTCTCCCAGAGGCCAATTTTCACTGCCCAGCTCTGTCCAAGTTTGCATATTCCTGGAAAAGAGAGTTTGGGTCCCTGAGACACAAAGCGGTGGCTCTGGTGATGCTCATGCTCGGGTTTGCACAGTCCGCATCTCCCCGCCGGCGGCTGCCGCATCCCTGAAAGCAGTGATTCTGGCTGCTTATCATCTCTGCCTTAATCACCCTGTGACAGTAGAGGTATTATTAACATCCATGCACCCAGATGGCTCCCAGCCGCCGTCCCCGGCTCCCCGGCAAAGCCGCTTGCTCAGACCAACTGGCTGTACTGGGTATGATCTCAGAGACATGGTAGAACCAACGAGATGCAGCAGACACTTTCCAGCTGCAAACGCCCAGACTACAGGCTGCTGAAGTCCACGCAAACACTGCCCTTACTGGCAGTAATCTTTGGATGGGGCTTTGAGTATGATAATTGTTGAAAAACAGGGATTTTTATTCCAGAACCACATTTTTGTGGGTGATTCAGACTCTGATCTGATTCATACTTTATTTATTTATCTGAAAGAGAAAAGTGAGGGAGGAGGGTGCGTGAGGGTAGGTAGGGTTGCACGAGGGTCAGGCTGTGGGACTCTGCTCTGCGTCCGTGCCCTGAGCCCAGCGGGCAGCCTGTCCCCCAGGTGAGATGCCTGTCTGATGGACCACGCGCCCCTCCGTCTATTCAGTGTCACAGCAGGGCAAATCTGAGCAGATGGGGAATCTTACATCATCTGAATTTCAGGAGAAATGTAAGGTTAACTGTGCCTTACAACATGCAAACTTCATTCTCTTTAATCTTCTAGCTAGCACTTGTGAACAAGAGATGCTTTGGCAGCATGCTGGATTCAAAGAAAATCCTTTTCATCCACACACCTAGCTTTGTGAAATGTTTGACCTTAATTTCTGTTTAGATGTACAGTTTGCAAACTATTTCATCGGTGGATGTATTTCTTTCGTCAGAGCAACTCCTTGAGTATAGAAATTTTCAAATCGCTTGTAAAAATCGTGAAACAGAGCTCAGCCCTCCAAAGATGCGACTCACTTGTTGGGCCTTTTTTATTAGGCATTTCTTTTTC
The DNA here is from genome assembly GCA_009806455.1 of Tetrax tetrax. NCBI lineage: Eukaryota > Metazoa > Chordata > Aves > Otidiformes > Otididae > Tetrax > Tetrax tetrax. Next base: position 29,688 of record WHYT01017042.1, read on the forward strand.
TGAATCATCAAGTCTCCCAGCATTCAGGAGTGTCTTTACATTTTACTTTATGGATTACAGGGCTTCAGAGTTAAAGTATCTGATCTCCAATTTTAAGTTCTACTGCTCGTACAGCTATTAATGCTGCAGTTAACATCTGAACCACCTTAACGCTGCTCTGGTGCTTCCCTGTCCCTTTTTGCCAGGCTTCGAAAACAGCAGCGGCTGCACTGCTGCAAGCCTGCAGATAACAGGACATTTTCCAAACCGGTTGACGTCTCCCCTCCCTGCCTTTTTTCTTTGGATCAATTTGTTTGCTGGTTTTATCGGTACAGCTAATTATCTTATGAGCTCTTATGATAATTGAGGTCCCCATTCTAAGTGTTTCTTGGCAATGCTGAAGATAAGAGCACAAGTGCACATGGTGGATAAAGCTCATCTTCCTGCCGTCCCCGGCACTGCTGTCCCCACCGCGGCTGCCAGCACTGGCCTCGGCTCAGCAGGAGCTGGTACCAGCAGCTGGATTTGCTGGTCTACCCAAAGCAGAACTGAGTGTGTCCTGTCTCAACACACTTCACACCATTTTCTTGGGCTTGGAAATATGAAAGGTCTTCAGGGCAGGGGTCTTAAGGAGAAAAAAAAAAAAGCCACCATTGCAGAAGGTGTTAACATGGCTGAAAATTATAATGTGCTTCAAAAATTCGAATTTTTTTAGGTGACTGTTAATTTTGAAATATATTCAAGGAGGAGGGACCATATATTTTGCAAAGGGCCATTATTTCCATCCCAAAAAGCATGTACATTAGAAAAAATGTCAAGAAAGCATGGGAAAATATGCAATGCACCAAAACTCCTCATATTTTTAAAAATATTTTCGTTTAGACACTATAGTTCTGTAAATAGCTTGCCTTCAGATTTTCGTTTTATAACCTAAGCACAAAACCTATTGCAGAAAAGGAGGCCATTAGAGACTTTAGATAAAGGGTCTTTGTACTTTGTTTTTCCAGCAGATCAAACCGCTGTGACCTGGACCTGCCCGTTTAACACCGCCAGTCCGTCAGGGAGGAGGCTCCTGCCCCATTGGGGACCAGCAGATGCTTGGAGGAGCAGCCAGGCAGCTCTGCGGTGCTGCGGGTGGGATGAGGTGCATGGGCAGGCAGCACACAGCCCTGCCTGCAGTGCCGCTCGCGCCTCCCTCCTCTCCCATCCTGCACACGTCTGAGGCAGGACCTTGTGATATTTCAGGAGTCATGAGGAGCAAAATGTTTCCCAGACTTGTTCAGCCCTGTGCACAGATAACGCAGTTACAAGCCCTTGTCTCCCCAACTTGATTAAGAAGTTTCTTAAAATCTGTCTGCAGCATCCCATCATTAGATATAATTAACAAGTGTGCTGTGGGCAGGGGTAACTGCTCTGATCAAAGCTGCAGCAATTTGTTTTTTTTCTGTTGCAAGCAGCAACAATCTCCAGAGCTCCTGTGAGTCGTTCCATCTTTCTTAAATATGCACAGCTTTGGTTGCTGAGATTTGATAAATCAAGGGCCAAGATGTGGGACGAGGTGCAAGCGTGTATCTCCAAACATTCAATCAACCACCAATATAATGAAAGGGGGGTTGATAATTATAGAAACCTAGTACATTAACTGGCAGAACATTAATGGCAAAGAACAACATGCAAGCTTATATTCCCTCCGGCTGAGAAGGTAAATTGCATTTTCAAGTTATGACAAACTTGACATTTGTTATTATCTATTATTATATTATTTATCTCCTTTAAAGTATCGTTTAGAGGCCTCAGCTGTGGTCAGAGTCTGACCGTGCTCTAAAAAGGTTATATTTTAAGTCCCTGACATTCAAGATAATATTTCCTGCTGTCTTAGTTCTGCCAGCTTTAGCAGAAGTTAAGCTAATTGGGAAAACGTCCATCTGAGCCTCTGGAGGAGTGTGAAATGCAAATGTGAAAGACTTCAGGTATCTGCTAGGCAGCACCCTGCCTAACACACATCTCCAGAACTTGCAGAAGGCCTCCCTGCGAGGTGCCCAGGGTCTGCTCCACAGCAGGGTCTGCTCCACAGCAGGGTCCTCCCATGTGGAGGAGCGGGGACGCGCTCGGGTGCGTTCCTCTGCTGCGCACCACCATCTCCTCTGATCCTCAGCATACGAGTCATGAACAAGGCTGGGCAAGGACTGGAGCAAAATGAGGTCCCACCTGACCCTGGCTGCGAGTTGGGGGCTGCGCACCCCCGTTCTGCCTGTGCTCTGGCCCTGGGAGGAAAGGGTCCCCTCTCCCTGCCTCTCCCGGGTCCTCCTCTCTGCCTTTTGGCGGCTCCCTGCCTGCAAGTGCCTTTCTGCCAGCGGGACCAGCGGTCTCCAACCCATTACTCCTCATCAGCATGTGCCACCATAATTAACAAATGTGATTATGAAGTGCAGATGTGCTGGTGTTGCACCCTGTCACTATGGCAGCATTTTCTTTTCTCACTTGGTGTTATGAGCTAATAATTAAAGCTTGATATTATTAGCAGCTTCATGTAATTTAGGGCCTATTCATTGTGGCATTCCCTAATGTTCACTCCATCCCCCTGGTACCTAACCCAGGCCACTGCCACACCAATCGGTAGTAATTTTGTTCTTAATTACTGCATCTTAAAATGACAATTAGGTTTTAAATTATATTGTATAAAAACAAACTTATGTTGCATATACCTTTCAGGCTAATAGGAATGGATGAGCTAGAAACCCATCCTCCTCCTTTCTGGTCTTATAAGGTTTTTGTAAGTTCTTTTCACAGAACCGTAGCACAGCCCAGGTTGGAGGGCACATCTAAAGATCATCTGGTACAACCTTTAGTCCTTATTGCTGACCATAAAACAAAGAGCTCCCAACCTGCCATGATATTTTGGTTTGCAGAAAGTACATGGATATAAAAATAAAAGTGGTTTAAATAATTATTTACAGAAACAGATAATCTCAGGTCCTACTTGACTGAGTAGCTGTAAATAAGAACTCCGAAGAGGAACTGCTGAGAGTTCTGGGGCTTTCATTTAAGACATAAATTGAGGACTTGTGAACTGAAGTGAATAAAAATAAGAGTGGGTACCAAGGAGCCCCAGAAAGCTGCTTCAACTGAACTTAACAAATGCAGTTATTATCACACTGGCCAGGAAATGCTGGGCTGCAGAAAAGCAGTATCTCACTGCCAGCGAAGACATCAGTTGACTCAGGTGCAGTGTAACATTTCAGTCTGATTTCTTTACAGGTAGGTCCCCAGTCAGGGACAAGTATTAGAGTATTAGAAGGCCAAAGTGAATCAGGTAAGGAAGCCTTCCAAACTCCAGAAATCAACTTTTTTTTTCCCAATTGCAGCCAAAATACACCTACACTCATGTCTTACCTGAGGTATGACCTTGCACCTGAGCCCCCCTGCCCATTTTTAATGCACACACATAACTGGGTGGGTCCAGTGCTGCTGGCCAATGCACCCATCCTGCTTCCCAGCCTGTGCTCGGCACTCTCACCGTTGGACAGGGATGTTTGATCCAGGCGCTCTGGTGTCTGCTGTTACTTAGATTTAACTTCATGAGGTGTTAGCAACAGCTCTGTGTTTCACTTCAGATATTTTATGAGGAAATAGTCATTGATTACTTTTTTTTTTTTGCAGGAACTCCCATGGAAATCACTGGGCAAGGTGGCTATGGCAAGGTAGGTCTTTTCTTCTAGCAGTGCCATCAACGCACTGGGGGACTCACAGCAGGAAAAGCGATAGGAGCCAAAAGTGTAAACGGGTTCAGGTGGGATCAGCTGCATCTGTAGAGGATAACTTCATCCATGGCTATTGAACATCATGCCTGGGTACAGCTTCCAACTGGGATGTCCTCCCAGGGTCCCAGTGCCAGTGTTCCAGGAATGGACAAACCCTGGCATGCACTCCTTTCTGTAAGTTTTCCAGGTGCAGCCAGGTTTGAATGTCCATTTTTGTGCTTTTCAGGAGAAAAATGTCCTCAGCAATAACCATTTCTGAGGAAAAAGGCAAGCAGCCCCAATGGCATGAGGGGGCTGTGCTGGATCAGTCACTCAGCACTGCCTGCACTCCATCTTTTTGGCAGATACGAGTCCCCTCTCCCCTCAGGTCGCACTCCAGACAAGGGGGTTTATTATCTCCTGCATTCTCATTAAAACAGCTGACAGAGTACTGCACAGGACCTTGCAGTCCTCAACCTGAACTTAATTATGGATCACCCCAGAGAGCAGCTCAGTCTCCCTCCTGGCAAACATTTGCAATCAGCCACCACAACCAGTTGCTCTCTAGCCAGGTCTGCACATTGCAGCCATATTTTTAGGCTACCCTAGCAGCATATCCAGCATCAGCCTTCCTCCCTGGTCTAGTCCCGCCTAGTTACAAGCTAAGCCCAGGTTGCCTGTGAGGTGCTAGGTAGCCTCATGCCCAGAGAATTAGGGGAAAAGGTCCCTTCTCCTGCAAGTGTGTTCTCTTGAAAATGCAGGATGAGCTGAAATGCACATACTTTTCCCAGTTTTAAATCACATCATCAACATCTGGCTCATTTTATGGAAGGGCAGTGGCTCGTTGCACCGTGCGGATTAGTGAAAGCCTCCATTTATTACCACTACATTAGTAATGTACCTCATCCACGCTCTTTGCTAATAGCTCCAGCAATCATCCCATGATAAGCTGCTTGTTTGGGACACAATGGGGCTTGTGGGTGTACAAAACCTTTGGGACCCTGTGACACCCAGGGGGTCCACAGGCTGTGGGGTGGGAAACGAGGCTTCATCAGCAAAGCTCATCGTGGCTTGTTGACATGCAAAATAATTGCGTATTAGCACCAGTAGAAGCCTGTGGATAAGCATAGTGTAACTACAGTGTGAACTTAGACAGTAAAATGTAGAAGGGTGGTTTTGATTTGGTTGGTTTTTTTTCCCTCTCTCCAGGGACCAGCGATGGCCACCTTTGGGAAGCATCTGAGTAGTTGCCCAAACCACCTTGCACAAGGAAGGGAGCAAATCCAGGCTCCATTTGGTTCTGGTGGCACTGCCAAGCCCTGATCTGTGACAGCACCATGACTAAAGACTCAATCCTACATAAAACTTTTAAAATGCGTCTAAACCTCTTGCCCCACTGCATTTTCTATAGATCCACAAAACAGCCAAAGAAACCACACAGTGCATCAATTTGGTTTTCACAGCTTCCCTCTGCTCTCCAGAAGAGCACAGAGCCAAAAAGCCGAAGAAATCCACCATGGCCTTTGGGACATCGTCAGATATGCTGAGTTTTGGAGGGGCAATTGGGACTGGGAGGGGAGATAGGACGAGGTAGGGCTCTGATGGGTGCAGGACCGGGCTCATCACGCAGGCTGGCTCTGGCACAGCTACCAGCTGCACCTGGGTTGCAGTTGCTGCTGCATGGTGCCCATTAAAAAAAATCGCCTAATTCTTGGTCTACTTCTTTCATTTGAGACTTAGTCTTTTGTTCTCAGCTAATATTGTTTTAAACACTGGGTTTTGCAGAGGCTTTTTGTGAAACTCCTTCAGTGACCTACTTTGAGTTTAAAATAACCTTATTAGTAACACAGTAATGATAGTTAGCCTTCCTACATACGATTTATCTTCAAGACACTGCTCCAACTTTAGGTAAACTTCACAATGGTTGTGAGAGGCAGGTGCTCACTGCAGTATTTTTAGACAATTCTGTTAAAAATGGAGATGATGCAACAAAAATTGGTTGATTCTTAGGCCTGTTTTCCACTTTATTATTTTAAAAGTCTAATATGAAATTCTGTCAGAAAAAAATAGGTAATTAAAGACAAGGAGGTAATGACTGTCCAACATTTACCCAGGAGAAGCTTTCATGTATGAGCAGCCAGAGTGAGCATAAAGCATCTGCTCAATCTTTACTGGCACCAAGACTATTCTCTGCATTTCAATTCATCAGAGGCTCTTTTGGGTAATTTAACGTAACGAAGCAGGCGAGAACAAGCTGAAAGCCCAGGAGAACATTTCCAAGATCCCACTGGCTCCAAAATATTTGAGAATGTGGCTACATCCTTAGCAGGTGAAAAAATTTAGTGTTGTCCTTTGGCTACTGTTTCTTTCCAATGTCCCTTGCTAAGAATTAGACTAAACCACATACCTTGTTTATGGGATGTACTTGGATCCATTGCACATAAACCTTCTCTGGACACCTCTGAGCTCAACATCAGGTCTTGCCAATCACTGTGCTGCTTTGGAAAGAAGTAGCAAACAACTGTTGTATTTCACTGCTGTGCCATCACTGCAGTTAGGTCTGAGTAATTCCCTGAGCAGCCAAAAATCCCTTTGCTGTTCAGTTTTTGAACAATGGTAAAGCATTTAATATCCTACCATAAGTTTTAGGCTAGAGATGAGACTGAATGTCAAGCTGAATGAGATTCTGTATGTAATTAATGATTCATATGAATAGAGATTGCATTGGCACATTTTAAACAGCCACGGGACGTAAGCCTCACCGAGGAATACTTGAACAGGAAAGAACTGAGTGGAAAAGCTCCCCTGAGCTTGGTGTTGGCTGATTGGGCTCTCCAGTTTGAAGCAACAGGCAATCTATTAACCCAAAAGAGTTCTTTTTGTGCCTCTGTTGCAAAGAAAGAAATCTTAGTTTTGTATGTTTTCTGTACACTCTGCCTCAGGGCATGGGCTTACCTCAGGAAAGATTTAAAACTGGGGGAGCTCATCTTTCCAAATTGAAGTTAAGGTATTGACATACTCCCACAGCAGTGAGCCGGCTTTCCTCCTCGCCTGTGTTTCATTTGAATTCCCTGGAGGTGAAACTTGGATAAGAAACAATATGCCTTGTGATTCATTACTGCTTGCATGTGGAGGAGAAAATACTGATGTGAAGGGCCCTGCACGCCACCATGCAGCTTCATGGGGTACATGGGGCTCCTGGGAGGATCTACCAGCTGTAACGGGAAGGCTGGACCGATCTTCATTCATTTGCTCAGCAGAAACTCTGTAACAACCCCTTACTAGCAAAAAATCCTTCTTGCATCTTTAAATGCTTCTTGGGGTGGTTGGCACAACATGGGAGCAGCCAGCACTTGCTGCAAATGCAGAAGCTTTTGGGATTTTCCTACCTTTAACTTGATCAATTCACATCCATTTTAATTCTTCTAATCTCGTCCTGGTCCTTTGCCACCAGCTGCTGTGGGAGGTGGACCTCATTATGACTCACCCCACACTTATAGGGAAGGAAATCAATGGACAAAGTTATTCTCATTTTGGAGAGCCAGGAAGTTCTCCATCTCAGGACATTTTCCAAGATTTCATCCAAATGAAAACATTTTTGGCTTGTCAAACTGAAACCAGAAATCCGTTCAGAGCAACTGAGTTAATTCATTTTCACAAAAAAAAAATAAAATCCTTTTGGAAAGATCTTTGCATGGAGAAGGCTGAGGTGAAAAATTACACAGACTTGAAGAATGAAAGTTGCTTCAAAATTAAAATAAAGATTGCACTTTATTCAAACCCAATATTATAGAATCTATAAACCCATCTTTCCATTTTTTTTTTGTTGGAAAAGTTCTTTACTGCAGGTTTCAGTGTTGATTAATCAGTTGAAAAAAAAAATCCCAAGATTATTTCGCTGGTCTTTGTCTTGTTAAGTTTAACAAGAGATCAAATAAGTGGACAAATCAGGAGGGGACATATGTGAGGGCGCCTTGCCCAGGCCTCTGGGAACTTGGCCCATGAACACTTCCAAAACTGACTTTCACTCTATGGCATTTGTCATGAATTGAAATATTATCTCCAGAGAAGTGAACGTGATAATTTGCAGTTCGGGTACTTGAAGGCATCCATCACTGCAGGATTCACACTCCTGGCCATGGAGTCTGGTGTTGCCCCTCATATGGGCACAAGACATACCCCAGCCCAGGCATGGCAGAGAGCCACTCCTAGACTGCTCCATGTTTGGAGGGAGGAGGCAGGCTGTGCAAGCCATAGGTGACCATCTATGATCTATGGCCTCCTTTCTTCAGGCATGTCCTCTGCTAGACCTTCAGAAAGGCTTGTACTGGATGCGTCACCGTGCTTAAAAACAGAATATGGCACCATGACTCATTCCATATAAACCTGTTAGTCCTAAAACAGAAAAAAAAAATGCTTGAAAGTATTTGTTGGAAAGTTTATTTCTCTGCTCACAGAGCTGAAGCAAATGCTGTGGCACCACATAACTCTTCCACTCTTCTGTGAATTCTGTTTTTTCTCACTTTGCTGTGGCAGTAACTTAAAATGGAAAATACCTGCAGGAGACCCAGTATTTTTAGTTGTGCCTTGGAGTACCGAGTGCATTGGCAGGCTGACCTCTGAGACTTCCAGTAATATCACTAAGTTGTCCCTCTTTGAAAGCCCAATTAGCACTGCAGTGTCATCCTTCAAGAGTTGTTTGAGTGGTTTCTATGTAATGAAAATTGCAGCACCCCATAGAGCTTGATGAAAACATCTGGCGCCTGCATGGAACTGCTTTTATTGTAGCTAAACATCTCAAAGTATATTTACAAAGATGGGTTAACACTGAGATTTTCATTGACAGAGAAACCATCAGGGAGTGAAGGCAAGATGTGTGAAGCCAGGCTCTCCTCTCTGCTCCATAAAAAGTGGCAGTTGCTTGTTTAATGAAGAAGAGCTAGGGTACAGCCATGCGCCTTGAAGCATTCACCCACAGAATAGCTTATACCAAAATGAGTTGAGCAACATCTGTCCCACCGCCTCTCTGGGTGGCACCTGGGAACCTTTGCGAAATGAACCCAAGGGGTCTCCTCCCCTCGCACAGTGAAACTGAAGTGTCCGATGCTCCGGCTCTCCGGGTCCAACAAGAAGGAGAGGGAGGGAGGGAGGGAGGAACACATCACCTCCACACCCTCCTGCTGGCAGCATCGCCCAGGGACCTGGTGTCCGAAGACAGCAAAAGCTGCAGAGCTGCCTTCAGCCTGCTCGAGGCAGAAATCCCAGAGAGCCTCTATGGGAGAGAGAGCGCTTTGAGACAAGCACAGAGGAAACAGCATTAATTTAAACAGAAAATGAAATTAAACAGAAAATTTGAAATGAGAGAGATTGTTGGCTGTCTCACCAGGAAATTACTGTCCTTTAACGTAGTTAAGCAGCCAGGCTCCAGGGCAGCTGGGCACATCACCTTAGAGGCCCAAAGCACAAGGAGGTTTGTACAGGGGGATGCTCAGGATGAATGCAAGCACTGGAAAGGGCAACATAAGCAGGCACAGTTGGACAGTGCACTATTGAATGCTTGGATGAGGCAGACAACTCCAAAGCATCAGATCAGCCTCCTTCCATTCGTTTTCAGGAGACTGGTGGGAGAGGGCTGATGTTCCAGCAGGTGACAGTCCCTGCACAGCCCCACCAGGCCTAGATGCATGTGGTCCCCTCTGTCCCAGGGCAGAGCTGCCATCTCCCCACATCCCTCCTCACACCTGGATACAGCTGGGATTGTTTCTCAGCCTTGGGGACAGTCTTCAGACATATTTAAAACCAGAATATCTTCCTCTCTGCAAACGTTGTCTCAGCAGTGCCTGTCCTCACCATTCTATGATTCTATGATTCTTTGCAATCATTCCCCTCCCAGGTTCTTGCTCAGACTGGCACTTTCAGGACAATTGGCCAGTGATCAATGCGTGCACTTCCTCCTGTGCCATCTCTCCAGGGAAGGGGCAGCACAACGAGCTTTTCTCAACCCAGGGACCTGGCACAAGACAGTACTTTGCACTAGCGCTTCCCCAGGTTCATCCTCCTTCATCTTCCCATGGTCAGCAAGTATCACCTAGCCCGAACCTCGTAATGAGTCCCTCTGCAGGTGAGTATCCCTCCAGCCCTTCAGCTCCCCAGCAATATTAGCTTTGAAATCTCACAATGAAGTACGGCTGCAGAAAGGAATGGGCTTTCCTCACGCTTTCCTGAGAAGGCTGAAGATGTTGAAGGCAATGGAAAGGGTTTATGAAAAGGCCCCTGAATCGAAGTAACCATGAAAAGGAATAAATGAGTATTTAAAAAGAGCTAGCTTCATTCATCCAAACTTACAGAACAGCCCAAGCTCAGAAATTTTCCAAGGACAGAGTGGATTAGTGATAACACTCAGGAACATGGAATAGAGTGTATAATTGAAAACAGCATCATCTTCGTCACAGTTAGAGAACAGAGTAGAGTTATATCATCAGGTAAAAATGTCAGCTACAATATCTCCTCCTTTTCATCCATAGATCGATGTTAGAAATGTCAGGTAAGTTGAAAAAGGTCTTCTGGCAGGTTCCAAGTGTTCTATAATGTTTGAACATATTCCAACAGTTTAGAGCTATGTTCATATTTATGCTAATAATCCCTCTTAAATACCAATTTAAACACAAATAATTAGTTATTTCTGCAGATGAGTGCTAAAGATCTGAGAACTTGCATAGCACATATTGTAGTACGAGAAATAGCAGCAACCTAATAATACTAACTGCTTACTAAACATAACGGAAACGAATAGAGAGCTTTGAATACTTAATACAGCTCCTTTGCAAGTATTAAAGACTGTCTTAAAACTGTGGGTAAGGAGGTGAGGGCTTGGCAGCTTCTTTCAAACAAGGTAAAAGAAAAGATATTAAATGATGTGTTTCAAGATCCAGAGAAGCCAGTGAAAACATCTTCAGAAGAAAGACTTAAGTGTCAAGATTCCCTGTTTGCTGCCTTCTGCCTATACGCAGGCAAAATATATCTTCATCCCAGCCTTATGTTTGTTGGAAATTTGGATTTATCATACCTTTTGCTGAGTTCATGTTGGAAGACAATTAGTGAAAGAGCTGGAGCAGAGGCCATCAATATTGCTCTGCTTGATTAAAAAACCCATCTGGAGCTGGCAGTGAACTCGCCTGCTATTGGCAGGGGTTATTCAGTGCATCACTATTCCTCTGCAAAACTCTGCCTTCCCTCCATTATCACAGGGTGGGATCCCCATGGGTGGAAACTTGGGAGATGGTTTGAAAAGTGAATATGAAATGGTGTGAGAGCATGACACCTGTCAAAGGGATCAGCCCTGGAGGCTGCTGGCTCCCTGGATTTTGGTGGAACAGATCCAACCGAGGGATTTCAGCATCCACTTGAGTTTAGCTCATTGTTTACTCCTTTGTCTGCTTACTGTGATAATCAAGGGTGAAGTACCTGTGTCTCCTGCCTTGTAACCCCAGTAGTCCAAGGATGTAAACAGGACAAGACCTGTAGGGAGAGCTAACATCTTGGTTTAAATCATTCCTAACACCTGGAAAAAGAGGCAACGGGAGCTCTTTTTCAGCTTGGAAATCTTACCGATGTAGGGCTGTGTGGGCTGAGCACTGCAAAGAGAACAAAGAAGGGTAGAAAGAAAACCTGCTTTTAATGAGCCTTCATTCCCACGTTATTCCTTTAGTGGGTCCAGTTTGTCTTTGGAGCTCAATCTTCAGCCCAGAAGAAGGAGTTGCATTTCTGAAAGCATGCCTGCTTGTTCCAGCTAGACCAGCTGCTCCAGTAAATTTACTGCCTCTCCTTACTGGCTTTCTGCTTATCACAGTTTTGCATGTATGCAGAAATCAGTCTAAAATCTCTTGTCACATTCCTCTCAACAGGAATTTCATACCTGGTCAAAGGGAAGTTTAGTCATGCATGAGGCACATGGAACCCCTTGCTTATGGCTAGAGAACAGAGGTGGCTGGCCAAGAGTTTTGCCCAGTGTTACATACTGGGCATAGGGCAAAGCTGGGAATTGAATGTGTTTTCCCAGAGTCTGCCGTTGGGATTTACACATGCCATCCTCACGTGGATCGTAGCTCCTGCCAGTAATTCGGTATGTTGCATGTTCATTCCCTCTGGTCCCTCTTATTCCCACTATAGCTGTGGAAGAAAAGCCACAGTGAAATCACTCTGGTTGCTATTTGTTTCACCAGTTTCTTAGCAGGACATGCGAGACTGGGGGATTGCTTGAGCTCCATGCTTCCCAGCCAAAGCAGGTAGTGTAAAGGTGGTGGTGGTCAGCATTAGTGACTGAGGAGATCTTGGGTAAAGAGGAGGAGAAAAAGGGGAAAATAAGATGAAGTTTAAAAGTTAGGCACAGTGGATACAGTCTCATCAGAACTGGTTTTAGATGCATTTCCCATTTTAATTCAAAACAATGGATTCCAAAGAAAGCTGCTCCCAGGAGTGGAGCCCTTCAAAGCTGAAATACTTTATCTTGTGTGAATCACTGAGTCATTAACAAAGGAAACCAGTTTGATTGCTTATTTTTAAACCTGCTTTTCTCACTCCTCTGGAAGTGGAATTTCACAGCTCTGGCAGCCCAGTTTTGCTGCCTGCAGCCGCCTGCCTGGCAGAGCTGTGGAGCAGCACCTCCATCACCTTCCTGTGCACAGACGCCACATTACCTTTCACAGCAATATATGGGCTATTTTTTACCAGTGCCAAGGCATTATTAAGTCCTTTTCAGCTCGAGGCTGGTACATTTCCTTTCAAGGTTCAGAACGTGAAGATAAAGAACTGTGGAAAAACTCTCCTTCAGTCACTGCTGGGACAAAACCCTTGGCTTTGTTCAAACAGTTGGACACAGGTTTAGCTGTGGTGTAACAGGGCACGGCTGTTGTCCAAGTCACTCGGTTTGGATGCAGGATGCTATCAGTCCTAACGACTTTGGGCTCCAACTCTGTTTGTTTGGCCAGTTGAGTGGCACTGCGAGAACAAATGTGTCTCCTCTGCTATTAGTTGCCACAGTCCTTCCCTGTGTCACTATCTGTATATTAATGTGATTTTTAATGGGCAGAATTTTATAATGTATAATACTTTAGACTGTCCCGTAGACCTGTCCAAGACTGCAAGAGCTTGGAGAGTGTGCTGCAAATTAGACAAATTATTTTTTTCCCAGGGCATCTCTGACTGACCATAAGCCAGTTCCCACTCACTTTCAATGTCCCTTGGCCATTTTAAGCTCAAATATCTTAATAAAGGCTTGAGATTTCAGGGAATTCTTGTGTGGAGCAGAAGTGAGAGTCCTTGAGGTGTGCTGGCACAGACACTGGTCCCCGTTCCCAGAGTCAGGAGGGTTTCTCTCCCCGGCTATCACTTGTTTGTGAAAGTGATGGACATGGGGTTGTGCTGTTACAAGAATGCTCTTTTCAAATACAGGATTTTAGTGTTTTTCATCTCTCAGTCTATAGTGCATGGAGCCATAAAGGGTCACGCTGCAGCTTGGAGCTTGTGCCCAGAGGAAGAGTATCACTGTCATCCTTCTGTTACCACTCTTCTCCTTTGTGTTTATTTTTGCTAAATGCTGATAAAGAGAAGAGAATCCCAGTGCCACGGACCAACTGATTTTACAGAGCACCTTGGTCTTGTAAAGAAGCAGAAGAAGCAGATACAGAGCCCGATACGCAGCAGCTACAGCTCTGTGTTCCTGCATTTCTATGCTGGTGTGGATGAGACCTTTGCTGTATTGGGAGAATCGTCAAACGTTTCCACCTTGTGAACCCCACAGAGGTGGGATGGCTCAGCCAGACATGCTGGTGTGGAAATAAAAGCCTGATCCCACGAGACCGTCTCCCAAGGAAAGGAGTGGAGCACAAGCACTGCGAGGGCCGTTTAATAATAGATCTGAGACGACAGTGCAGGATGTCATGTGGAGGCATCTTCTGCACTGGAGAATGATGGAAGGAGAACTGGCTAAGCCTTTTCCCCACCATCTGTTAGTAAAGCATCTCAGTTTTGCCAAGATCCTTCAGTTATCTGCAGAAACCTCCCCACAACACTGCTTTTCTCTCCTTGAGGGTGATGAGCATCCTACAGGGCTTAAAATCTGTCTGGACACTTTCTCTTTTGCTTAAGATCATTAAAAAAATGCTATAACAGGAGCTTTGTACCAAGCCAGAGTGTTGGTCCTGCTGCCCAAGGACATAGAAACACAGCATATCTTGTGTTATAGGTAAGAGCTCTCAGAGGTTGAGAGAATGTAAAGTACGATTTAAAAAAAATAGATTTGAGTTAATATTTTAACAAGAAAATTTCCTTGGAAAATAAATACTTGTTCTTCACCTTTAATCAATTTTAAAAGGAACAAAAGGATCCCCAGTCCACAGGGTCCTGGATATCCCGTGTTGGTTTCTGAACTCAAGTGTCAAATTATTTCCCTGGGTCAGATGTCACCTTTCCTGGCAAGCCGGTGGTGAAATAAAACAGCTGAAGGAAGAATGTTATTGTTAGACCACATTCACCTAATTTTTACCCCTAGAGAGAAAAAAGTCTGTTGTTATTCTTTATCTTTGTGTCTCAGGACAAGTTCATCCCATGTAGGAAGACCATTACGGACAGATCTATTAAAAACTATTTTCACCTGAAGACCGGCACTTTAAGACACAGTAATCAGTATACTAGAGTCTGGGAGAATTAGGGAGCATACTGTTAATAGAAATGGAACTCTTCCTTCAAACTACCAGAAGGGAAGTACCTGGGTAATTTGCCCCCAAAATTTCCTATGCTCCCATCATCTCCACTTTCATTTTTCCCTAATTTCATTGACTCTCCCCATGTTTTTCATTAGTGGCAGCTGACCCTGTTTCCATTCTTCAAAGCCCCCACCAGAGTTTGTTAACAGGCACTGAGGTACAACATGCAGAAATGCGGTACACGGAGAGTGCATCACGAAGCCTCTCTGGATCAGACTCTCACCGCTGGTTTCAGTGGAGCGATGCCACCTCCCACCAGACAAGAATATGACCATGTAACTTTTTCTTCTCGTAAGAAAATACATCTAAATAACACTGTCATATGGTAAGGCTGTGTTGTGGTTTTGTTTAGTGAGGGGGGCCTAAGGTGGCAGCTTCTGTAGGAAACTGCTGGAAGTCGCTCCCCTTTGTTCAGTGGACTCGGCCGGGCCTAGGGCGGACCTGCTGCTGGCCAAGGCCGAGCTGATTGGGAGCAGAATGTCCCATGATAGCGCCTCTGCGATAACGTATTTAAGAAGGGGAAAACAGAAAAAAAAAGAGAAGAGAAGATGTGATGAAGCTGAGCGGGGGCAGAAGTGCAGAGGGGGAAGCACAGGCCTCTGGGGCCTTGCAGGCCTCACCCTCTGGCCTCTCGCCAGGCGGCCGACTGGGCCCAACTCAGCCCAGTCCGGCTGCAAGAGGTGGAGAGGAGATGGGATGGATAATGTGAAGAGATCCTGAGAGGCTTCTGCCAGCCCGTTGTGAAGAATGAACTTTTCTTGTGAGAGAAACAGCTGCAGACATCAAGGTCAGTGAAGAAGGAGGGGGAGCAGTAACGCGGCTCCTGGCCAAGATTCCCCTGCAGCCTGTGGTGACGACCATGGTGGAGCAGGTTGTCCCCCTGCAGCCCGTGGATCTCCATGGAGGGGCAGAGATCCACTTGGAGCTTGGAGCCCGTGAAGGACCCCGCACTGGGGGAGGTGGATGCCTGAATGCGGCTGTGGCCCATGGAGGGCCCGCTGGGACAGCCGTTCTGGAGAGACTGCACTCCGTGGAAGAGATAACCTACGCCGGAGCAGTTTAATGAAGGACTGTGGCGTATGGGTGGGACCCCACACTGGAGCAGGGGAGGGATGTGAGGAGTTCTTCCCCCAACTGTGAAGCAGCGGCGTAAAACAACACATAATGGACTGACCGCGACCCCCATTCCCTCTGCCCCCCTGTGCCGCTCGGAGGGGGAAGGTAGATAATGTTATGCTTGGGAAGAGGGAGGGGTGGAGGAGGTTATCTTGTTTCTCTGTCTCATTATCCTGCTAGTTGTAGTAATAAATGAATAGTTTTCCCCAAGTCGAGTCTGGTTTTGCCCGTGACGGTAACTTTAAGGATTTCTCCCTGTCCTTATCTCAAACTTCAAGCCATTTTTCTTATACTATCTCTCCCTATTCTCTCGGAGGGTGAGGGGAGTGAGAGAGAGACTGCGTAGTCTGGTCCAGATCGGGGCTGAACTACGACAGGCTGACAGCAGTATATGCAAAAAAGGGGAAATTACTGAAACCAAACTGAACTGGTTGCCAGGATGGTATTACAAAGCTGGCACTGGAAAGAGCTTCATTGTGTATACTTATGATCAAAATCAACTGAACAGCATTGGTCACACTGGATTTTAATTAGTCTAATGACCATGCCTAAAATGCCATCAGATTTATCAAATAGAAATCCCTTTAGCTGTCTTTATTTTGTGAAGCACTAAAGCTAGAAGATCATTCCAAAACAAACAAAAAAAGACATTACTCATACCATACATGGCATTTAAATATAGAAATTGCTTCAGGTCTTAACTGCACAGAAATTAGCAAGATGATTTCACAAGTATTATTTGATCAATTTATTTTTATTAAAATACATGTTTAAAGATTAACAAGCTGCTTAGGCCATATTGCACTTGCAGCAGTCCTGGGATCATTCCTAGGACTGTTTGTAGGGAGAGTGGACTTGCCTTTTACTTTTATGGATCATCAGTTTTGTCTGATTTTCTTTGTTTGCCTATTTTATAAGCCACATTTCCTCCCTCTACCTCTACTGATGTTTACATATTTCCAGATCAATGGGGTATCTATCCATACTACCCATAATGGTAACAAAATTTTTTCTTCTTAATGCAATAAGATTTTTCTCTACCAGCCTACCTTTTTTGTTTATGTTGTATGTCATCCACGTAGTCAGGGAGCTGTGGTACAGACTACTGTAAATTAATGCAGAGCATTGACCAGATTCAAATCAGGGTGAAGGCCCCCAAAAGCCACCTCAAGACTAGAGGCTGGCACTGGGTCTTGGCAAGATGCTCTGCATTTGAAGGCTTCATCTAACACATCTTCGGCAGTTCAATCCGTGCAGGCAGCAATCACTGGGGACCCTGGTCAGGTTTTCAGCTGTGAAGAAAATCTTGAGATTTATTTTCATTCTAAATGGAAAAAAAAAAACCAACACCCAAACTAGAATTTTCCTGTAAACACGTTTTTTGTTTTTATTTGGTTTGGGAACAAGGGAGTTTTTTCTTTCAACTAATACTGAATCATGTAGTTCTGATACAGCATGAAGTTTTGTTTCAATAACAGGAAAACAGCTACAGTGGGTACTTACGCTATTATTGCAGCTAATATTCTACTACATCAAAGTCCAGGTGAAACAGCTTTGAGCTATTATGAACAAAGTATTTTGACACAGTAGAGAAATGAGTAAGTCAAAATGATTCACTTCAGATTTCAAAAACTTCATCCAAAGCCACTCTTCTTTAAAAGAGCATTTCTAAGGCAGAAACCCGCTACTTTGGAAATGTTATTTATTAGCATAAAATCACCACCTTCTTTTGCAGGTACAGCCTACAGGAAGGGAGCTGCATTTCCCATACTCTTTCTTCTCCTACGTCTGCCATGGAGAAAACCAGCCCTGAGCCGAGGAAATCAATAAATTGTGGTTTCATGATTCAGTAGCTGCAGCTCCCACACCATGACGGGGCTGCTGGCCCGAGAGACCGCGCAAACGCCGCACGCTGCCGGCCATGCTTTCAGACTACAAGACACCATCCCACGCCGTTTCCAGAAGTCGGCTGTGTAATGGAGGTGAGAGGACTTGGAAAATAATAATGAGGTTTAATCTAATTGAAAATACTTTCTTTACCTTCGGAAAGGTTCAGGTCCCAGCTCAGCTGATGACCTTCAAGATCTGTGGTGGAAAGTCCAACAGCGCTGACGATCATTACATAAATTATCCTGCCCGAATGCAGAATAATCACCGCAGTTAATACAGTTCACTAGTTAAATTTACTTTATTGTATTTCACACAGCCCTATTTACACTTTAAGACCCAATTTGTTCCTGTCTATTAGAATACCTATTGATTTTTTTTCAGTTTTAGCATGCTGCAGAGCCTCTTGAAAGAGTATTTACTTCTGAGAGCAAGCCCAGCTGCCCTGGAAGATACTCTGCATGGCTGTACATGAAGGACTGCATTTTATAGTAGTTAATAAAAGCCAGAACAACAAGAAAAATGTCAGGTAAGGAGCCAGCGGCCAGTCTATGCACTGATGGTTCATTTTGTAAGCATTTGTGTAAGGGATTCAGTAAATATTTCAAAATTCCAGAGGAGGATAAGGGGTGATTCCCTGTCTTTGAACCCCCAAAAGTGACGCAGCAGTATGAAAGGGGTGCATTAAAAGACAGTGACTTTCAAGCTGTAATTTGGGGGAGTGCTTTCATACGCTGTGCTTGTTCACTGTCATTAATTATTAACATTGCCTTCAAACGGGAGATTTTGGAACCAAAACACACTAAAAAATTCAAGGTTTTTAACCCCAATATCAGTTCAAAACAGAAGTCATTTCTTAGGACTGAGTAAGTAAACTTAGCCTGAATCTTATTCAAATTCTTAAAAGCCAAGACTAGATGTTCTCCAATAGACAGCATATAATTTATGTCTCTCCTCATTTTATCCCCAGTCGACTTGATAATTAAATTGTTGGAAATACCATTATGATCATTAAGGAGCAGCATTCACCTATGGCAGGTTATTTTGATGTAGTAAAACTGGGGAAGCAAAAACCACTGAGATAGCATCCCTGCCTATGGAGAGCTTATTGATTGCAAGTGAAACAGAGAAACCATTGCCATGCTTCCTTCTGGGTTTTCCTAGCATTTTAGCATTTTGCATGCAGCAAAGGTTATTTTTTGGATAATGATCTTGTTGAAACAACTGGTAAAAACTCTGCATCAGGTGCATTTCAGGGGGACAAAACTATGACTTTGAAAGTTCCAGTTGAAAATAACTAGAAGAAAAAATGGAATTTTGTCAATTTTTGTCAATTTCAAATATAAAAAGTTTTTGGAAATGTAAAGCATTTTGTCTCAACATGTTCAAACTGCTGTCAGACTGTTCATCTGAAATAATAGGTACCATGGGACTGGAGCTCTGTTAGACCTGTTAGTCCCAGCCCTTTAGTCTGGGTCCTGGTGCCCAGCCAGCCCTGCGCCGTGGGTGCTCACCACGTCACGCTGCGCATAAGTTGTCATGCACCATACAAAGGTAGAAATGAGAGGTGAAATACAGATATTGGGATATATGCAAATGATGTTTATATATCCTATGGCACCAAATTCTTCTTTAGAATGTAGTAACAGCCTCACTTGACTATACTAGAATAGATATTTGCATACTTAAGGGCAGTATTCAGCAACACATTACAGTTTCTATGGAAATACATGGGATTTTTGCTTCGTATCTGAAGTATAATGGCAGACACTGCAAAATCCACACCAGAGGCTTGGTGCTATATATGGCACCGTGACTGTGTAATCCCCTGCCCTGTGGAAAGCTTTGCTGTGTGATAGAAGGACTCACTGGTGTTCACCATTTAATTTGACTCCAGGGAAGCACAGAAGACTAATGAGCCCCTGGACACTTGAGTGCTTACAGTTGCTATTACACAGCTCTTCCTTTCCCTAAAATGTAAAGATTTACATTGGTTCATAAATTCTGATCAAAATTGGTTTGCAATATTGCTAATAAAACATGATGATTCTTGCCAGAAGTTATCTACAATTTTAACATAAGAGGAGATAGGGAAAATGAGCCAAAAAAAAAAAAAGAGGAAGAAAGATGACTGGACAGAAGAGAATAGACAAGGGTGTTTTATCTGATAAATGAATTTCATGGTCAAACAACCCACGGATATCACACCTCAGGAAAAACCTCATTGTTGTGTGCGACTCAAATCTCTGTATAGACTGACAGTGGCAATCACCAAAGCAAAATTCCTATTGAAATCCACAACACTCATATGGATTTAAAATAATCCTGTTGCAATGCACAGAAGATGGTAATTCATTTCCACAATCAGCAAAGCAACTCAGCTTTCTAGAGTGTATAAAAATGTCTGTGTGGGGACAACCCACAGAAGCTACTTTGCTAAATGAAAATGAGATTGAGAAAACGAAATATTCTGGAGAATTCTGGCTGTAAATATAAATCCCATGTAGGAAGATGCACTGACAGAAAAAACAAATTTGTCACAGATGACTCTTCCGCACTATCAACACTAAAAACCACTTGAAAAAAAAAAAGAGAAACCTCAGCTCAGCTCCCAACTCTTCTCTGGAAATAGCAGCAACAGTAAATTTTAATCTCAGCGCTGATTGCATGGGAGAAAGCAAAAATAAGAACCCTTCCCAAAGCTGTTACAAAGCTTGGAAAAGTAACAAGGTTTTGTCATCAGTTCTAGACTTTCTACTTCCGTCAGCCTGAAGGTCAGACCCTGAGATAGGGATATCTGAGGGATAAACCAAGAAACAAGGGTGACGATAGCCACTGTGATGTGCCCCAAGCAGGGCTGAACCCTGAATGGCCCATCTGAGCTGGAAAAGCAAACTCAACATTGCAAAATTGGCCTGTTTTCATTCATAGACATTGCAAGCAAAATTATTATGTGATGGTGGTCAAAATTAGCACTCCATAATTTTTTACTGGTTTTTGCGAGAATTGATCATTTCGCACAAATTCCCTGGTGTTGATAGCAGACTTGTTGCCCTCTTTAAGACACCATTGGTTGTGGCAGGTTGTCCCAGGGACTTGCCATGACCTCCTTCCCAAAGAAGACAGTTCCACAACTATCATGCCAAATATTTTTAGGTGCCCTGCTATCAACCGTCAGCCACATCTCACCACGGTCTGTTACAGTCCCACACAGGAGTGGCCCATCCGCGCCCTCCTCTCCCACCATGTGCAGCAGCCCCGTGCAGCACTGCCTCAAACACAGCAATGGGCTGCAAAAACTATGCTGAATATCAAGTAAGTCTGAGAAAAATCCCTTCCCAGACCATTCCAGATGATCTTTCTTAGAGGAGGAGGGGTTTGGATAACCTCAGAGGGGTTCGTGCTGGTTTTCTCGTGCCCACCCCTGCGACGGAAAGCATTCCTGCATCAGTCCGGATTCTGCAAATTTCTGCTACCCACATGGGGTTGAACTACTCACATGATGAAGAACTTGTGAAAGATTTAAAAATAAATCCCTGTGTACGTGTGCTGATAACACTTAAAATACATCCCCAGAGCTTTATCTGGAGGCAGTCTGAACAGTGTGGTGACCACTCTGTTCAGGTAATGACCACTCTGGTCTTCATTTCTGCATC
Source organism: Tetrax tetrax (assembly GCA_009806455.1). Taxonomy (NCBI): domain Eukaryota; kingdom Metazoa; phylum Chordata; class Aves; order Otidiformes; family Otididae; genus Tetrax; species Tetrax tetrax. The sequence goes on from WHYT01017042.1 coordinate 50,829, forward strand.
CTCAGTCTGTGTGACCAGCCGTGTCCAGAATACAGCAGCATGCATTAGGCCTCAATACAACACAGCTTCTGAGAACATTTCACTCTAAGCAGACACTTAAATCTTATATTAGTATCAGTGGGACATAGGCAGCTGCTTAAACACTTTATTGAACAGGAATAGACTTAAGCAGGCACTTACATGCTTTTCTCCATCAAGACATAAACTAGCTCTGAAGCAAATCAATGGATTTTCCCTTTCTATATGCACATGCATAAAACATGCACCCGAGCTGAGCGCTAAATCAGAGCCTACTTTCTCCCCCAGTCTAAGTAAATTCTTGTTTGCTCCAGACTCAGGTCCTGCCAGATATTTTTCATTTCACCTCTACTAACAGGCACAGCAGACCCAGCTTCGGTACTTCTAACAAAGTTATTCCAGTGGGCACGACAGAACACATGCTGCATACAGTGCACAGAGGAATAGGTGTGCAGGGCCCATTAACAACCACAATACCAGTTTGACACAGCAAGCCTAATAAAACAACACAGATGGAGAAATTAGAATCATTAATCTGTCTCTAGATCTGGACTTTTCCCAGTCTGTAAAGGAAGGTCTCTGAATTATGAAACTTTCAGAGGTGCAGCTAGCAATAACAGTAAATTCGCTCTCCCTCTGTGTGTTTTTCAGCCCAGCTGTCTGGTAGGTGTACACAGAGGCACCTACTGGCTTTGCTGCGGCTGAGGCTTTGTCAGCATTACCATTATTAAATCCTGTTTTCAGAGTTTTATAACTTGCCTCTGAAAATTTACTCCAGGCTCAGAGTTGACATTTAGAGTGTCAGCTAAGAAGAGATTAATTCTTGAAGTGTATTTTTGAATGCGTATGGCTGGGGTTTTTTTAAAGTTGCATGGAAATAAAGGGAATTGGAAGTTGACAGGTTAGGATGCTTTTCCTAGTGATATTTTCAGCCCTGCAGGGAACCTTCCAGTTTTGTTTTTATTTAAGGCGTAGACTTTGCTCTTACTCCCTGAGGGCTGGACCAAAACCAGCTCATTCACTTCAGTTAAGTAATTCTGAGGGGGTAGAAACTGGCCTGACATGCCAGATTTCAAGAGGGAATCACTCCACACGCGCTCCTAGCTCCATCCTCTTACCAAAAAAGCCCATGCAGAAGATGCTCCATGCCACTCGCAGGGATCGGATGGCTCCGGTACCGACTGACTGGCTCCGTCCATGGCGAGAGGGAGGTGAGAGCCCAACGGGCAGCAGACCGCAGGTCAAAGCTACCCAGGAGGTTTGTGGCAGGCATCTGTGCTCTCAAAAGAACAGAGGAGCAAAAAGCCCCTGCATGCAAACCAGTCTCCTCGCACTGGTGGTGCGGTAGCCTCTGCTCCCAACCTGAGACCCAACTCTGTTAAGCACGTGTGTGAATGCTTCTTACGTGGGTCTCAGGTCCCTGGCTGCACTTTCACTCTCCCAAAAGCGTAAAATCAAGGCTCTCAAATACAAGTGCTTATGAGGCACCAGCAATTAACATTTCTGAGGTATGCAGGAAGGACCTTTAAGCATCCCGTTGATCCTACACGCTCTAAGAGGAGGATCCCCTTTTCCCATACATCACTGATAAAGCCTAGTTGGTCAGACACGCTCCTGTTCCTGCAAGTGGTTTATATGCTGGTTCTTTTAAATCAAGGAGAAGGTTCTGCAAACTGTGCAGCTTCACAAGACCCCGATGCTGATGCAGCTCCTCGGTGAGACACCGTGACACTGCTCCTACCGACTGCAGCAAGACCAGGGTTTCATCCCTCCCTTGATCACTAATGCCATCCTCTGTCTTTTGCTGTCCTTGGGGTGCAGCCTGGACACCTCTGATATGCTTGCTGGGTATATATCTGCTTTCCAACATGATCTTCCTGCCCCACATTCTTCTCTGATGGTTTTCCTCGATGTGAATTCAAATCCACCTTGTAGCTGCCCTTTATGAGAAGCCCCCTTGCCTCCCAGAGTATTGTACTCATTTTGTGTCTTGTAGTTGCTCAGGAATGAACTAATTTAGCCAAGGCCAATCTAAATGACAAACTAAGTTTTTCTCTAGTGGGCATTTAAACTTTTAAAAAAGCAGAATGATTGTAAAGACAGTCTAGAGCCAAGCGTCTGGCAGGCTTTGCATTTGTCACTAGGGAGACAAGGGCCATCAATCTATCTAAATTGCTGTGTCTATATGAAATACTTGGCAATAATCAGGCAGTGGAAAAAAACAGAAAACAAGCACAAATTGTAGGCTTTGCACCTCTCAGCCTTGCAGGAGCGAGAATGAGAAATTTCTTGTTGCGCCTCTCCCTCTGCCATTTCAGGCTGAGCGCTGCTGGTGCAGCCTGGCATTCGCCACCCACCCGGGCAGCAGCGCGAGCGGTGCACAAACCCCAGAAAGAGACAGTCCCACTCCAGAGAGCTCCCTGCCCTGACGGACGAGGAAGGCGAAGGTGAGGAGAGACTGAAGAGCTGATCCCGGCTTCCTGAGCTGCAGCCACAAATAATTCCCCAGCTGCCTGTCTTCAAGGTCCTAGGAAGTCAGCAGCTCTCTGCCTCCCTCTTCCAAGTGATCTTTCTTTGTGAAACATGCTGGATGACGCAGCCAGCTGTTGCCAGCCAAAGGAACCAGCGATGTTCCCCCGCTGCCCACCCCTGGCAGAGATCAGGAAAGCTCGCACAAGGATGGTGAGCATGGCGTGCACCAGAACCAGCGTGCACAAGTTGTGTGATGATAATGAGGGCTGGGTGCTAAAATCTCTCTGTCTGATAACAGAAACATCCCTGCTCCTCAAACAGCGCTATTGGGAGCCTGATTAAATCCCACTGATTTATATTTGGCCAGTACCTCCCTCTGCTGAGCTGGACTTTGTGAGGGGACCAGCTCATGCCAGACATTTTTGCAAAATGCCCCCGTCCCAGGGAGTGTGCACCCAGGGCACCGTGCCACCCTTCAGTCAGATACTTTGGCAAAGCCTGTTGGTAACAAGGCTTTCACACCTACCTCTCAGGGACCCAGTGCCAGACTATTTGCAGTAGTGATGTACTCACTCTGTTCCTATTTACTGGTCAGCCTGCTCCCAGCAGGGTCAGAGCAGTCCTGTCCCTGGTGCAGAGTCCTTTGTGAGTCTGCTATGCTGAGTCGCCCTCCAAATTAGGTTTTATTCATGGCTTGTGGAATATGCTTCCTGATGGCTTTTGCCTCCTATTCCCTTGCCTTCTTGAATATTGGAACACAAATTTCATTTCAGGCAAACTTGCTCAGCTTCTGCACATTTGCTTTCTCTTTTCTCCTTGTCCCGAGTACTCAGGGTGATTAGATTACGGTTACTTTGAGCATTATTCAGAGAAATCCAGCCTTTGTCCATCCTTCTGCTTCTACTATATATCCCATCCCTATCCTCTCCCTCAAGCTGCCAATCTGATTTGTAAGTGATATCAATAGTTTCCTTATACCATTTTTGTCTTACTTTGTAAATCATATTCCCTTTATGGCACGCTGTCAAACGCTTCCCTGAAATCATGATAGATGATGTCCTCTATTACACACTTATCTAGCAATGCCCCGATGTACTCAGAGAATTCAAACACATTTGTCAGGCAGAAGCCTTCCCGCATGAACGCAGCAGTCACTCAGAAAGTCCTGGTGGTATCTGCTCCAAGCTTGGAGGGCATTGATTCTGCTGCAGATTTGCTCTACTTTAGGTGTCTGTTATGTATCATTTTGTGGGGCTCCATTTTTCAGACAGTGAGTAAACAAACTGGGAGATGTACTTGGAGGGCCAGAATTCTTTAAAAAGACGATAAGGACAACCCGTCAGGTGCCAAATGCTGCTTTTCCTATTCCCAGCAGAGACAAATTACCATTCCTGTCATCCCAACTGTCCTTTTCTTCTAGAAGACTTGTATGTGAACATCTCACCAGCACTAGTGGCAATGCACTCCCCAGAAAGCGTGCAACACCTGCAACCAGTAAATGCCAGAAATTTGGTATGGAAAGGCACATCTTTGGGTGGACAAGGCCCCTGCAGTGCTCTGTGTTGGACGTCAGCCCCCCCAGGAGGTCCTGATACTGAGAAGCCCACAGGAAACCAGCAGTGAAGTGGTTAAGAGAAAGCATCTCCAAGATGGCAAACAGCAGAGCTGGAAAACCTCAAAAGCCCTGCAATATGTAGGCTGGCATATGTTGGCTCCTCATATGGTTGGTTGGGTTACACTGTGAGTGATGATGCATTCGCATGCCGAAGTCACCGTAGACATTCGAAGTGCCATCTGTATCTTCATGTGACAACTGTCCCTTGTCAGAGCCTGTCCCACATGTACTTCCTGAAACTACTCGTGTCACTTACGTAGTTGCTGCTCCCTGGAAACGCTTACCATAAGCGTTCTGGAAATTTGAGCAGTAATTTAGTCTTGCAGTGTTTTTATTCTCCTTTTCCCTCTTAGAGGAAGGAGGTTTGACCCACTTGCAGGTATCATAATTTGGATCCAGTATATTGCAAATCCTGAAATACATTAAAAAATAACTTCCAGTGCCCTATTTTCTACCTGCCAGGCCCGCTTTTATTTCATTAGCAGGTTGGTTTAGCTGATTAGGTAGAATGAGGTCAAAGAAAATCAAAGCAGTATATTCCATGTAGCTTCCTTGGAGTCCTCTGTTGATGCTTAGTGGGAGAAAGGATGGCATCTATTCCTCCACAGAGGGGAACATCAGCAACTTCACTCCCAGCTGCGGGATGAGGGCGCAACGGAGATGTTTGCACTCAGAGATGTGTTCTCCAGGACAGCTTTTGGTGGAGAACAGTTTCTACAGCACCTCTCAGTGCAGATTGCGCCTGCTGACAGGTTGAGCTCCTGCACATTTCTGGAGCACAAAAGATGGAGGGTTTGGTCCTTCACTGCCTGATCCAGTCCTGCTGCCTTCTGTGAGCACAAGACAGAAGAAATACAGGGTAGTGCAGACCACACCAACTGCCTGTCACATCCCGTATTATTATTTGAAACAAATAAATACATACCAGGGCTCTCCACTCTGCTGGAAAAGGTGTGCTGCCCGCATCCGTGGTGCTTACAGAAACTTCCCAAAGAAGCTCTGAGCATCCGTGGTGCTTACAGAAACTTCCCAAAGAAGCTCTGAGCATGCAGCTCAGCATGCCTGAAAAAGTTATCTGACACTCCATGCCTACCTGTTATTTTTAATGCGTGTTTTGCCTGGAGGCCATTGTCCCAAAAAAATGAAGACAAAAATAAGATGTGGCCTGTATTGGGTACACTAAACCTAAGGGGACTTCCAGATCAGACCTGCACATGTTCTTGGTATAGGTAACTGCTCCAGGGGCAGGCTAGCAGGGATTGGTGGCACCCTCTGAAGACTGGCATGTGAGTTCAAAACCATCTGACGTCCTTTGATCTGAACTGAATTATCCTTAGTGAGAGCTGTAAGGAGCAAAAAAACCACAAAATGCTTTCTCAGAATGCTCCTCTGTGAACTCCAGTGTAAGGCTTGTGTGGGGACCAGCCCAAGGACGGCATCCCATCAGTGGGACGTGGATGGATGCTCTGACTCTCTCCCTGCCAGCTCTCTTGGGAAGTCAGTTGAGCCCCCGCAGCTCAGAGGCTGCTGCCTGCTTGCTGCCCCCGATGTACTGCCTTCTCTGTATGCTTTGCAGACACCCAAGGTGGGCGCAAATTAATGTATGGAACGGGTAGTTTCAGAGAGCTTCTGGGAGCAGTTGGTTTGGGAACAGAAGAGTATTTTAATGACAGATTACAAATTGAATTTTAATGGCAAACAAATGGTGAGCTTTGTCACTGCATCAGCAGTCTCACAAACAGGCTCTTGAACCAATAAATAAATGCTGGTTGATCCTCTGCATTAAACAAGTTAATCACCAAGCAGCAACTCTGCATTTGATTACCCCCTCCCCATAGATACGCCCATTTTGGCGCGCCATCTCCGTGGTGCGTCTGGATGGATGTCACACTCCTCTGAGGGACAGGGTATCCTTGGATCAGTGCACATATCACTTAAGCTCTCATCAAGTGACAGAAGCAATAAGAGCAATTAAACAAAGAGGTCTAATGGGAATTTTCGTCTTCACTTTTCTAAATGATGATGGATGTCAGCAAAGAGTCTGTAGAAGAGAATATTTGAATAAGCTCTCTATGCTATGTCTATCGTTATGAACAGCTTTGAGTTCATGTAAAGTTTATCTGATATAAACAAAGCACAGTACTTAGTGGGACCAACCCACAAGACCAAACATGTTTCCAACATTTCACTAGTTGCAGTGAGGTTTCATCTTCTCATCTTTCAGTGTTCGATTGATTTCCTTTCCTCTGGTATCTGTCTCCAGTATTTACAACACAAGGAAAAGCAATACTAGGAAACAGTTTCATTACCTGTGTCCAGTGCAATATTGAGACCTAATTTTCAAAAGCACCCACTGGCTCAGGTGGGCTTTTACTGAAGTCGTTTGGGTGTAACATTTTAAAATTGGGCATTTAACTGTCTATGTTGAAAGTTATTTACCTCCCTCTTGACAAAAAAACACATTAGCTTCCATAAATTTGTTAAAGCTTACAAAATACCTTTTTATTTTAAGTCAGCATTTTGTAGCATACGAAATGGCATCATCCCACCTCTGAATCAAAGGCCTGAACAGACATCTTTGTGACATCCCAGTTACTCTCACCTCATTCTAGCAGCCTTGTGAAAGTCAAATGCAAAATTCCCTGTTTCCTCTAAGAAAAAACCCAGCTGGTGGTTCGCTGATGGCCAAGTAACAGCTGAGGAAGTCTGGAGTAAGCAGAGCACTGAAGTTATTGTTGTGGCAGAAAGACTGAGCTAAGCAAGGCACTGGACTAAAGAGGATATTCAGGTAAAAAAATAATAGCAAAGCTGATCAGTTACAGGGGAAATCTGTGCAAGAACTTACAAGCAATGAAAATAAATTCAGAATGTGAAATGTAGAGAGTCTATTTCCAAATTGGCCTGAAAAGATAATCATCAAAGTGAGTAAAGGCAACACAGTCCCATACCCAGACAGTCAATAGCAAAATGGCTCAAGTTCAAAGAAAAGCCAAGATGAGAACAAAAACATGGACTCTAACAGAAGAAGACAATGTGAAGTGACAGATGAAGTGTTCGACAGAACTGCAATACACACCAGAAAGCTGATTACATGAGGAATTAGCCCATTTGAAGTCAAACAAATTGAAGAATCCCAAATTGCTAGGGCTGGGTTTGGGAGCAGGCTAACCTAAATGAGTCTGTGAGGCTACATATCACCTTAACAACGGTATTTATTCAGCAGAAGTCTCAGAGACTTGCTGAGGAGAGATAAGACATTGCACCAAGATGTCTATAACTTAGCCATGTTGGTGTCAGATCAAAACAAAACGCAGCTTGGTTTTTATTTGCCCTGATCTTACACACAGAAGATCTTCCCTTTAGTGATACATCAAAAACCCTCCAGACAGCCACAAAACATGAAACTTTAAACAATTTTCGCTCTCACTGCTGCCATTAGCATGGAAAATTTAAAGCAAAGGTTAGTCATTCATTCAGACGTGGTCGATAGCCTGCCTGGTGCATGGCGCAGTGCGGGGACCATCATATGCTGAGGTTCCTTGAGACAAGGTGTTTCCACTGAGACTTTTTACAGTTTCAGAAAAATCCAGCAAAGGTCAGCAGGCACAGAATTTGGGAGAGCAAGGGTGAGTCCATCTGTCCAAGCTTAGGTGCCTGAAATACCTCTCACATCTGCAGTTGTGGCCTGGGATGCTGGAGTGGAATTCGGCATGCATGAGAGAGCAATTTATTCCAAGTGAAAAAAAATGGAGTCATTATGCTAAAAAAATAAACTGTAGATTAAATGAACATTCTGGAAGTAGCAGATTTCACTCAGCAATGGCAACCTCCTCTTTCGTTCTCCTTCTTGGAACAATTGCCATTCAACACTGAACAAAGCCATCATCCTTATCTCCCATCATCCCTATCTCCCAGGTTGCAGTTTCCAGGTGTTCATCTCAGCACACGGCCCTGTCCCTCTTCCCATGTGGCTCCAAGCCATCACCACGTTTTCAACCAACTTCAGTGGTTTTCCAATGCTTCCTTCATTGCTTATTTAATTCCAAAACCTTCCTTACCCTCTTGCAACTTTTCTGTCTGGGAAACAATTGCTTCTGGCATGACTCACTCTGCAAATAACTTCTCTGATTTCTGCCTCAGCCATGCCACTGCAGTACGGCAATCACCAGCCGCTGGCAAGCTGCTGGCAGGCTGTGATGGCTTGTGCCACCTTCCCTGCGGTCCTGGAGATGTCTCTGGGCCTGCGACATGAAAGGTGCTGGAGAACCCAGGGAGCTCATTCCTCTCGCACGTCGCCAGAGTCTATTCTTCCTCAAGTACTCTCTCCTTGTGACATATTATGACAATTTTGTGCTGAATAGCAAGTGCACCAAGTTTAATAACCATTGAAGAGCTCATAAAAATTTAAACAAAGTCATGAGCTGGCGGTGGGGCAGCTGTGGTTGGATTTAATACCTCAGCCCAAGAAAGCTCATTTGTAATTATCTGTCTAAAACACCCATATGGCTGGGTTTTCTACAACAGCTGAACGTGCTGCTCTTTCCGATGTCTGCTCAGAGCACCTCTGCACCCTGGCTTTGGGCTGGTGTCCCCATTTTATGAAAGCTGCTCCCGGTCCAGCCCTGAAAACCTCCTTGAGACCATTTAAATCACAGACTGAGACTAAAGGGAAGCCAGTACTGCCAGCGGCGAGCTGCAAGGAGACGCCGCTCGGGTGCAATGCCATTTCGCCGTACTCAGGAGCAGGACGCTGGGATGTGGCTGGGACGGGAGAGGCAACAGCAGCGGTGGGGGCAGCCAGGGCTGCGGCAGGTGCATGGAGGCTTCCCCCATCCCACAGTCCTTCTGCAGCTCCCTCAGGCCAACTCACATCTGGTTGCGCATCTGCTCTCCCGCAGAGCTCAGGCCCAGTCCCTAAGGAAAGGGGACTTGCGCCCAGACAAGGCTCTCGCTGCCTTATGGGAAACCAATTCCTCTTGAAGCTGACACCTGGCCTCAGAGGTTTCAAGGCAGAAAAAAAGTCTTCTGAACCCACTTCAGTAAATAATACTAGTTGTATAGAAAGGTATATTATTAAAATTGCTTGCATTTTCATGCCTAGTCATGCCATCAGTGTGTGCACAGCATGCTGTAGTTTTGTCCATTGTCTGATGCAAGTGTGTGCGTGCTCATCTTCTTTCAGACCATCTCCTTGTAATTCCTGGTGGCAAGGAATTACCTGCTCTGAGGGAAAGGCTCTTCCCAAGCTCCAGGCTGTGTCAGAGCAGGGACAGTGCGTGGGAGAGGCTCCCTGGAGGCACCGACTTGTAGAAAGTGTTGGTTTTTTCTGGCTCCACAACCTTTTGTGTTAATTGGGCTCTATGCCCAGAGGACTGGAAAGGTAGAGACACACACATATCAGCTCAAAACATCTCTTATCTGAAAAATCTGAGATGTACAACAAATGGGACACAATAAGAGGAGGAAGGCACTGAGGACTGAAGGGGAAGGCAAGCTGGCCAGAGAAAACGTCATTTCCTTCTTCTCCTTTGATCTTGAGCAAGTCACTTGCTCTTTTGGCCTCCTCATCTGTACTATCAGGATGATTTTTTTTTTTTTACCGGTGTTACCTTTAGCACCAGAGGGAAGGTGAATGGAAGATGTCCTAAAAGCCCTATTTGCATTCAAGCAACTGGCAGGAAATGGTGGGGTTTTAGCTCTCCCGTTCTTGCAGAGATTTAAGAAGGAAAAAAGCTGAGAGTCTGAAGAGGAACTCAGCTCAGCTACCACAGCTATAAGGAAACTTTACTGCAGCCTACAAGGAGGTGAGCCTTGGAGGACTTCAACCCCAAATGCAGTGCCATTTCTTTCATTTTTTAGGAGAGATGCAATGATGTTGCCTTTTGCATATATCAGAGACAGAGGCACTATATGGAAAAGGAGAAAAGGAGAACATTTTCTGCAAGACCCCTCTGTAACAATACACCCTCGCAAGCCATTTGGAAATAATCCAGGTTTCCCACCTTCATTTACTCCTCTACCCAGGCCGAGGGGCTCTGAGGGGCTGTGCCAGGGATGCTAAAGCACAGAGCAGTGCTGTATGGGGCTCGCTCTGCTTCCAGGCCTCTCCTGTCCTATCAGGACAGCTTGGGGGGAAGGTGTTATGGGCAGGACAGCAGAAGCAGCCCTGGGTTCCTCCCCAAGCCCTGGTCCCAAACATGAACCTCCTTCCCATCAGAGGAATTAACCCAGGAAATTGCCATTCCTGTGCATTCCCCACTTCTCTTTTTCAGTTGCTCATGAGAAACACTCCAAGGTCATACCTAAAACCTGACAGGACATAGCTAACAAATTCTTTTTTTTGACAGAGTAATGGGCTGGTCTTTAAGGTCTTAGTGATATTAAACGTGTTAACAGTCATATTTATAAAAGCCTTTAATCCCCCTTTATCTTGTGACATAAATCTTAAGCACCTTTATGGTAGGTCCTATCTCCTTTGTGTTTGGAAAGCACTGAAGAAATTTTAATAGGGACATGACTAATCATTTGCTAATCACTTATCTCTTGACAAATACCTAGTGACACAGCAAGAGTTATAAACGTCTGTACCCCATGAATATCCCTACTAAATAAGTCTTCTAAAGGATTATATTTAATTTTTCTGAACATATTATGTAAGATTTCCATAGGGAAATAAAAACATATTCCTAACAGTCTGTGAAGCAAGGCAGCTCACTTGCAAATGTGTCACACAGAAGAGGATGAGGGAGGACGAGGAAAAGAAGAAAGGAATTGCTTGAGGAGTCCGTTTTGCCTATTTACATCTTCACAAGCCTCAGAACAGTCTAGTAGCCTGATCCAAAACTGAGCCTGGTTTGACGGTAAGAATTCTAAAAGAATTTGGATGCTCAAACAGCATGAATTTCAGGGGGATGCGAGCAGCTAAGGGCACAGAGAGCCCATATCCCAGAGTGCACAGAGACCCCCTTGCACATCTGTATCCACATGTGGCATCCCAGCCCCGTGCAGGGTGTACCCAGTACCTGGCCAAGGGTCTGGCAGTGCCCGCCCTGAGCTCCCTTACTCGTGGAGCTCATGGAAGCCATGTGCACTCACGTGCCTCGTGGAAGTCATGTGCGACTGCCATGGGGAGATGCATGAGGAACCATCACAGACCTGTCCGCTTCTTCACATGCAAGAGTTGCAGTCACAAAAAGGTTATTTGTCTCATCTACCAAACAAATTTTGTATCAAATCATCTTTGCCTGAGGACAGCAAGGACAAATCATGTTTATTCTCTTGTTTTTGGTGTTGGGAGACCATTGATTCCCTTAGGGTAACTCATGGCAGGAACGCAGACCAAAAAGGAGAGAGGTCCAGTTGTTGATTCAGTAGTTTTTGTTACATTTTTTTCTACATTAAACAGAATGTTTTCTTTGGAAGCTCTACTCTTTTTATACTGAAAAACAGCTTAGCAGCACTGCATTCTTCCAAGAAAAGCGGTATTGACAGCTCTATTTTAAGCTCAGGCCAACAGGCCAGCAGGAGCCTATGAGCCAGGTATTTGTGGGGAAGTCAAACCACTGAGATGCACATCACACTACACAAACATGTCAGCTGGGATCAGAAAAGCCCAAGATTTTAGAGGGGTATTAACTGGATAGTCAATAAAATTCTTTCTGTTTTCATGAAAAGTACTATTTCAGTTTAATTTTCCAAGTGTGATCTTCTTTACGTGATGGTATGACAGGGAAGGAATGGCAGAGGGCAAACGAATTATTTTTTGTTTCTAATTAATCAAAAGGAAAAGTGTGGGTAACTCTGAGAATCCTGTATGCAGCTGGCGCAAGCTCCACTGCTTACAAGCATATACTTGTGGTCTTAGGACAAAAGGGAGTTGCTCTTACAGACCATTTCTGGACAATTCCACATGTATTTACAAAGATTCTGTAAATACTCAGGTTTATTTGTAAGGTAGTGTTTACATCTTGTACTCAAAGTTCCTTTAAATCTGACTGCAGAACCAAGTACTTGCTGTGCATAATGACTGTGACTGCTTCCATCAGGAAGCAGGGGTGAGTATCAGGAGCACAGTTAAACAAAATTGTTTCCAGAATTGCTGGCTTAAATTTGTGATAAACTACCAGATCTGAAAAGATCATTTAGAAGAAAAGCACACACCTGGCTTTTGCCAAGTCAGGTAGTGAAATGAAAATTTTAGGAAGGGCAGCATTCCCAAGGGGTAGGAAAGAGGGAAGGAGGAAGGATGAAGGTGGTGTTTCTCCACCATTAAACTGGAGAATGCACCACTGTGGTTGGGGTATTAAAGCTCTTTTAATGGAGCACTTACTTTAAAAGATGGTCTGTAAATCTTCATGAAGATTAGGATGATGATGGTGGCATGATGATGGTGGCGGTGCCACTGCCTGGAGGCAGTGATGGAGGGATGTTGGAGATCCCTTGAGCCCTGGGGTTTGCAACTGGCCTTGTTCTGTCCCACGGGGATTTACTCTTAAGCTGCAGGGACCTCTCCTGCTGCTTAACTCAAAGCCCAAAGCATCCAGTTGGTTTGGGAAAGCAGTTCTCCCCATTTCCAGCCTAACTCTGATTGATTTTGAGATTCTTGTACCACTGGTACCACTTGTACCACTGCTTAATAACATAAATCCAAAGATGCCTTCTCTTGGAAAGCAGTAAAAGTTTGTAATGCTTAGAGAGATGAGCAACTGTTTAAGTAACTACAGACAGATTTCTCCTAAAATCAAGTCTCATAATTGCTTGTTGGAAGCTCATTAGAGCCATTCTGGGCCATGTCAACTCCCACTGCTGTCGTGGAAGGACTTTTGGTTGACTTGAACAGGCTCTGGATGAGCACCAGGGACTAACATTGCCACTGTTTGTACACTCAAATGCCACAGTACAAATATTGCCCAAGAAATGGAAAGGACAAACCCACTCTCAGCAGTACAGCAAACGTGAGTGAGGTTTCCATTTTTTGTCCTGGGGGAGGCAGGGCTATGTCCAGGCTGACAAGGAGCTCAAAGCAATTTGGTGATGGGGCAGCTCACAAAGTTGTGTTTGTTTGGTTGTTTTTTTTTTTTTAAATCAGTTTTGAGCAACTGCTTGAAGATTCACATCCCAAGTCAGTAAGAAAGGATGCTCCTCTGCTGCTGTGGCAATCAAATGGATCACTTGCTCTCATGTTCCAGTGAAAACTCCTCCTGATTATGAACACGTAGGGACAGAGAATTTGAGCTTGGGAACAGCAAGTATTGCCAAGTCATTCTGCTGTCTCTTGATCTCTCCTCCCCTTGCACGCAGTATTTTTTGAAAAGGGGGATTACAGGGTGGTTCTAGGGGATAATTCAAATAATCATTGAAATGCACATGAGACAAGTTGGTGATCAAAGCGAAACAAATGCTGTCATACAAAGGGAGTGTCTAAAAGCAGTATGATAAGGGCAGCTATCCCTGACCTATTTAAACACTTCTGGCCTTGGGCAGCAAAGCTTCAGAAGAAATGAAATGCATAACAATACCCAAATGAGATCCACCTCTGCAGTGCTAAATATGCTTTGGAGCTGGAATTATATTTATTTTCATTCTGATATAATCACATTATCTCAAGTGTATGGTATATTGAAAAGAAAAAAAATCCCAACAACTTTATTACACATACCCGCAGCACGTTTGGATAAAAATCTACATATATATAAATACGAATTATTACATTACTGATATTTCTCTGAATTTTATCTTTTCTACCTCACTCTTGAGACACAGCAACTCTTGAATATATTGCATTTCCTGGATAACCCTGAAAATTAACATCCCAGTTCAGCTGAAAGCAAAAAATAAATAGAAGGATAATGTGAAATTCAGCTCAACAGTGCAAATGCTCTTGGTCTGAAGCTGCCTCTCCTAGCAGCTGTGGCATCCTCAGAACAAACAGTAGAGCGACCTTTCCACGCAAAAAAGTTAGAAGGATATTTTTGAAAACTGATGTCTAAATTCTAGATCCTAAATTGATACCCAGGCATCCAAATGCTAAATAATAAGAGACACAAATAGCAATAAGCAGAGAAGAATTTCCCCAGCTGGCTGATTAAAGCCCTGAAGACCAGTGCATGCAAATAGTGTATATTCATCGCTGCAGATATTTTAGCATATGGCCATGTCATTATCAGTGGTCTGTGGCTCCAGTTTAAATGTCAAACAGATCTGGGGCATGTCTACATCGTCCACAATGCATAAGTCAAGGTCCTTTAAGTGAAGGTGCTTGAAATATATACTCAATATAAGGTGAGTTTGTGTGCATGTTATGTTATTCCCCTGTACTTGGGACACTGACACATCACACCTTACCCCACATCTTCTAAGATGCAGTGACTGCCAGTGTACTCTTAGCTCCAAGAAAATCTGAGATAAAAAGGCATTATCATAACCTCTGTGAAAGAAGTCTAACATTGAGTCAGCAAAATTGTATTTTAAATTACACATTTTTGGAAGTCTTATCATGCTTCAGCTAAGTGCCCCAAAACACAGCAGGCACTTACCCAGAACTGGATAAATTGTAATATTGAATAATGGCTAAGATTTAGGGAAATAATCTCCCCACGGCTGTACCGTACTCATCACATTGACAAAGAAGAGCTTGCAGCAGCAGAATGACTTCTGCTCTCAGCCTTGCGTTTCCAATCCGGCTGTGTACCTCTGTGGGGCACGGATGAGTCACTCCCTGTTTCACTAACGGAAGGGACACTTCTTTACGCACAGATGATGTTCAGACAACTGTGTATATTTACTCATTTCTTCACTCCTGACTCAGGATCGGGCTTGAGAAACACAGTGAGAAAAGCTTTTTCTTTGTAGACTTCATACTGGCAAGTGTAGGAGACATTTTGTTTGAATTTTTGTATCTGATTTTTCAAACTCCAGATTAAAGTTAGACCTGAGCATGAATTACAGGCTTTGATTATACATATATTTCCTGGAAGTAACAGGTCTTCACAAATAAAACTTTTCAGGGAAATGGACTAGTTTTGCTGGATTCTTTAGTTCAAAATAGAGGAAAAAGTCTCTGAAACTGTCCAAATGATTCAGCACTGATGTTTATCATGTAGTACAAAATCCTGCACTTCATCTTCCAAGCAATATTAACATCAGCTGTGAAGCTGGTTATAGAAATAAAAATTTTAATAACGGTTGATACTGAGATGGAGTGTTTTCAATAGTCTAAATTAATAACCAAAACAGTTTGCTTAGTTTCACCCATAATTGTGTTCAGTTTTTTACATTTAGTCCCAGAGTTTGCAATTACATAAATTTTTATATAAATTTCTAAATATATATTTGTATAACTATGTATGTGTCTTTACATATGTGTGTGCCTATGTGCATGCATGTGTGGGCAAATACAGCTATATATCTCTCTGTCTGTCGAAGTGCTCTTTGAGCAGATGCAGGCTGCTGAAGAAACACCTGGATGCAAATCTGGATCCTCATGCCATGCCCACATCTTACAGGGTGAAGCTGTAAAGACAAGGTGACAGTTGCCACCTCTGGCCCCCATGGAGATGTAGGGTCCAGGCTGGGACCGGCATACACACCTCCCATACATTTAACTCCGAGCACACCACTGGGACGCATGCAGGAAATAAAATGGTGCTGAAACAATGTGTTTGTGTTAAATAAAAGTGCTAGCACTTAATGAGCCTCCTCTTCTTCTGTGAGATAGGCATGGAGGAACACGAGCAGTGTGTTTATCATGCTGAAGGCATTGCAGGCTTTGACAGGAATGGAAATGAGAGGAAGGGAGGAAAAAGGATGGAGTAGGGGAACAATATTCAGAATAGGGAACAGCTTGCCAACTTCCTCCAAGGGTAACAGGGGAAGAGAGATATTTTCATTAATGGATAACTGGCATTCCTCTACTTTTCAATTTTAACAAACCTTCTAATGATAATTACAGACTTTCTGTATTTATAGAGACCCATTGCTTGTGTAGACAATAGCGTCATCTACCAAGTCCTTTCTTCTGCCGCTATACAAATTCAGCCATTATCTTTCATGGCCTTCATTAAAATATGAAAGGAGATAAGCAATATATAGCTATGTCATTTCCCAGTAGTAGGAGGGGAGGATCAGAATTAACTCCAGCTAAGAAGAACCAAAAGAAAATCTGAAGAAAGAGTTAGAAAGAAAGGTAGGCAGAGCTGTGCTCACACAAATTCCTGCTGTCAGCACTGGCTAATGCATTCAGGGATGATCAAAGGTGGAAAAAAAATGAGAGACGAGTATAAAACCACAATGTTAATGCTCCAGAGAAGGAGACACACAGCCCACGGGGGTCTTGTCTTCACTGGCCAAACAGCAGAATTCCCATACAATCCTTTTCCTTGGTCCCCTTCAACAAACACACACCTTGGTGGGATAAAAAGCTGGGCATTTTTAAGCCTCCTGTGCTCAGCAGAATTAGTCAAGTGCCTCCTGCTTCTATTTATGGAGTAGGAAGGGGCACAAATTCCTGATTTTGGCCCAAAAGACCATAGCAGATGCCCATCATAGCACACGTAGTGGACACCTGAAGCAAATCATGCTTTGGAGAAGTGACATTTTTTATTTTATCTAAACTGTTTTTGAACTTTTATTAAAAGAGATTTTAAAAAAACATTTCCCCTCATTCTTCTAGAATTTCCTTTAGTCACTTGCTATTGGTGAGATTAAAACAAAGCTTAAAAAATTGATTTTAAGAAATTTCTCACAACAATTGGCATGCTCATGTGCTTTCAGATACCACAAGCTTACAAAATTAGTAGGATTCATAGACCAAAGAGTCTTATGCCTGAAGTGTCTGCCAGTCTTGTACGTCTACCAGCACACCAGAAAATTTTCTGTGGATCCTAGACATGCTCTCCAAAGCTCAGGCTCCTGGCTGTCTCAGGGTTGTAAACCGGAGCAGTCATCATTAAAAGGCACTTTAATCTTGGCTGTAATTTTTATAGTGCAAAGAGCATTTGGATGATCAATTTGAATTAAAATAAGTCATCCTAAATATGGCACCTGCAGAATGGGAAATTCTCTGCAGCCAATGAGCACCGCGAGGAACACGTCTGGGGAGATCGCCCCGTCCCCAGTCACCCTAAGGGCCCTCAGGCATTTTTCTTGTGCTTTTATTTCACTTTTTGCCATCTCTCTGCTCCAGGCAGCCAGAGCACATCTCCAAATCTTCCCCTTTTTGTTTACCTAAACCAGTCTCCCCACTTTCCAAAGCACAAATCATGGTTCTCGGTAGGAAGCACCCAAAACATGTCATCATAGCATTTGAGACATCAAATACTTTGCTTGCTTTGTAAAATCTGTGAAAATAAAGGCAAATAGCTTACCATCAACTTTCTACATGCTTATAGATGATCTATAGTATTTTTCAGTAGCAGGGAAGGCTTAGAGGCATCTTCTCTCTCTGTAAAGCAGTAATATGAATAAATTCATACGAATGATGTCCTGTAGCATTTAAATTGCTTTCTAGCTCTAAAGTGTAAATATTTTTATGTTCCCTGAGTGATCCTAGCTATGTATGGCTGTTTCTTTTGGAGTGCTGAGCATTTGTAGCTGATAGCTTGGGAAGAAGATGCAGTCACTGATGAGAATAACCCCTTTGCTGGGGCAGAAATGGGAGCTGGAGGGAAAACTGCCCTGTTTTGCTGAAGAGCCTCTAGATTCTGAGAGCGACAGATCCACTGCAGCAGAGGCGAGGCAGAGCCTCGCATCCTCCAGAAGTGCTGTAGAGGTTGCTTTGCAGTCAGTCATCGTGTGCCACGCTCTGGTGACGTCGTTCATCACCTGCCCTTCAACAAGGTTATCTAATGATAGCGCTTTTATTGATATTCCTAATGGTCACAGAAGAGGACGTTTGGTGGCAATTCTTCAAGAATAGGTTAAAAATAGCAACAGCGCTACAGGGCGAGGCAGGAAGGCTAAAAGGGATCTTACAGAGAATTGCTAATCCATGTCTGCAGTTTCATTCCTCAGTGTTTGGTGACTGAAGTGTTGTTCCCTTCTCCTGAGTTTATAAACTCCATCACTGCGAAAGATTTGACGTTCAAGTTAAGGAAGTTAAGGGACAAGGGGGAACCTAGACCTGACAGCCTATTTTCTGCTTTCTGCAAAATCATAAGCACTTCCAGAATCATTTTTCTGTTTAATTTTCCCTTTCTCAAAAGCTATGAGTGCTTCCAAGCTCGCAGGCATTTCCATTTTTATTTAGTGTATGTCCACTTCGTCATTTTTCAGTTTGCATTTTAATAACATTACCAGAGGAGGCTATTTAAAATGAAAAGTAACTCATGTTCTTTCTTCGCCAAGATAAAAGCATGAAAGGAACTCAAGCACAGAAAGTGAATACGTTATTAGGGGATGACATTTCTGAGCAGTGTTTAATGATCATTGCGGCTGCAGCTTACAGTCGTAGTCGGAAAGCTGTAGTTGCCAGTTCACTACCGCCATAGTCCAAAATTTTGTGGCCCCATGGACCCTCAGCAAATGTGTACTGCTCTTCGCTGTCTTGTCCATAGGGAGAAAGGATGCCTTTGTTTGCTCCTTGGCTTCCTCCACTCCTGTGACTGTACCTGGGCAGACACAGAGCAGAGCACTGCGGGGAAGGTGGACACCAGATGCAAAGGCAGATATGTTCACATTGCAGCTGTTGCTCGATGACTTCATTTTGTATTAATTTAACAATTGTGAAAAACTGTAGTGCTTTTGTACGGTGGTGTGCTGTGGTACCCTGGTCTGAGAGCAGATGTCTGGATAACAGCAAATTGCCCAACATGGAGGCAATATAAATGCTCGTATGGCCCAAAACAAGAAGAATTTTTTTCAAGGGCATGAGTGTGTCACAGTGAAACATCGCTCCTGAGGCTGCCAGGGGCAAGGTGGAGGCAACAGCCATTATTTCCCTCCCTGTATTGCCAGTCTGAGTCAGAAAGACCTAAGGCAGGCAATTTCAGCCTTTGCTTTCTGCTTCCTCCACGCAGGCCACAAGAGCCCGTGGGCAGCAGGCCGGGTGTCGTGGCCCCGAGCAAACCCTGCCAGCTCCCCGGCAGCACCGCGGGTCTCGTCCGGCAGGGCCGGGAGGCTCAGCCCCAGGAGCCCCCTGCACCAGCACCCACTCGGCTGCCTCGGCCCTGCCAAAAATAACATTTTGGCTCAGAAAAGCAGCGACGAGTGACATTTCCTGTGGTAATGAGACCCACTGCAGGATGAAAACCACCCTTCATCCTGCCTATCCCCTGCATCATTATTTTTTAATAGCTAAATTATTTCATTTTTTCCCCCTATATATTTTTCTTCCTTGGCTCCTGCTTTGTGCCTGGTGCCGGGCTGTTGAAACACGATGTTATACAACCACCGCCAGCCGTCTGCCTTGGGGAGGCTCACCGTAACCTAGATGTGTCACATGAAAGGAGAAGTTGGGCTTATGACAGTCGGAAATGCTTTTGCCTACTTCTTAAAAAAGAACCTTCCCAGCCTCATCCTCATAGTAAAGCTCAGAGTAATCCCTGCACAGCGCTTTGAGTGCTGAATGAAAGGGCTTCTTGTTGCTGTTTTATGTTGCTTTTCAAACAAGATTTGAGTAATTAAGAAGAAAGTTGAAAACTACAGCACTTGGAAGACTAAAACATCACCTCGCCAGTGCCAGTCACCAGCACTTGATCAGTTAAATTGCTCAGAATCATTGATCTGAACCAGTTTTGCTTGGGCTCTCCCCACAAAGTCCCTATCCAAACACTTGCAGGGCTCAGTCCATCTTTTCCCATACAAGGGAGAGCTCCACTTACACCACTGAGTAGGGCAACCCATTCCTGTGTCCAAAGTGAACTAGAATTGATACTAGGAACATACCAGTAGTTCTGACATGTATATCCCAAGGCGTTCGGCAATTCAGGCATTGGATATAGAGTACAATGAATGATCCAGGAAGAAATAATCCTTGAAGTGTAACGCAAAAGCAGAAGAAATGTCAGAATAAATTGCCACATGAGCCAATAAAATTAAGTCAAACCCAACCTTATTTGAAATCAATGAGTCTTCTCACTGGTTCAGTGAATAGGCTTTGAATCAGACCATAAATGAACCTCTGTGGCAATCCTGATGCATACCAGAAATAAGTCTGCTAATGAGAACATTAGAAGAAAAATAAATCCAGCTTGAAAATATCTTCTTGTGATTAACTCCTCCATGCCACTGTATAATGTAAACAAGTATTTTTGTTGTTTAGTAAGTCTTTGGCATAGTTAAAAGTACAAATGACTTTTAAGGAAATTATGTTATCACCAGCTCCAGCTCCGCATCTCACTGTAAGTCATCCTAAATAATGACTTCTGATCCTGTTAGCCTATGAGCATAACATTCAGTCCATACCCTTAAGGCAAACCTACTTAAAAAATAAATAAAACCGAAACAAGGTCTGTCTCTATTACATGGAAGGGAAATCTGTGTGTGCACAACAAAGATTCCTAGGTTAAATGACCATGCATTGTACTACAATTCGGGTCATATTCAGGTCTGTGGCTGGTGACATTCACAGTGCAGATAAGAATGCCTGGCAATTACTTCTTTTACATAATTGGATTACCAGCAAATATATTCTTTCAGCTTCTTGTTTTCTGATATCATAATCAATGCTGTCACTGTCAATTTGCATGCACAGAAACACTTTCAACTCCGTTCAGTTTCTTGAACAGAAAAAATTCCTTGAGCTTCTCAAGCTGCCAGTAAGCAGGAGATCTTTGGAGGTGGCCTCCAATTTATTCCACTGCAAAAAATAATTAACAGTCTTATTGCTCCTTCCGTGTCCTAAGGATCGAGGCAAGGAGACTACAGCTGCCAAGGAGAGAGGAAAACTCTGAAACCACCAAGCACAAAGGTGA